>JADLZN010010271.1:0-22762 GCA_018155175.1 Sinocyclocheilus anophthalmus
TCAGCATTCTCCACCTAAAACAGATCGGGCAGACCAAACCGTAAGTCGTGGGGACTTGAAATTTGGAGTGATGGTAGTACTCACCCATCTACAACGTCATGAAAGCTTGCCCCAGTCGGCCTGATGGGGGCGCTACAGCGATCAGAAGTACACAATCGCTTATAACTCCTAAACCCTTAGTCGCAGGCTCAAGTGTGTTATATCGTTGGAATTCTTGGCTCACAATAGACAAAACACAAAAATTGGATCTTTTGAAAAAAATCACTACTTTTGCTAATCTAGCTCATAGTTTTTTTTTTTTGACCCCGATCGGAATGCCAAACCAGTGGCAGAAATATTCTCTTTTTTGGAGATCCTTTTGGTTTGAATATAAATAAGTATATAATATAAAAAAAAATTCTACTCACCATTGCAAAGGGACGCCAAAACGTTCGTAAGGGGCAGAGCTTCTTTTACTAAAACACCTATAACTCTTAGACGGAAAGATATATTTTCACCAAACTCAGAACATGCATGTCATGTAAGAGTCAACTGGGTCATTAAAAAAAAAAACAAAAAAATAAATAAAAAAAAAAAAAATATTGCAGAGGGTGGCCCATGGTGGAGCTTATCAACAGAAAAGGCCACACTGTTTGTCGGAGACATTCGCATATCTCAAAATCAAGCCGCCATCTGCAATAATGTGAGGAAGCACCTACTTAGAAGGTATTATTAAAAAATAAAAAAGAGGCAGATCGGAACGAAACTTGGTGGGCCTGTTTAACTCATGACCCTAAAGGTCTGTGAGAAATTCTGAAGAAATCGGCCACTAGTGGCCCTACGATTTTACAAGTCTGTATTCACACTGATTTTAGGAATATACACAATATTCATATATTTATGCCATTTATTGACCTTCTCATTCTAATAATTATAAATAATTAATGGAAAAAATGGTTGAACACCCCCTACCCTTTTTTGGCTTACCACCCTATAATGGGGTTTGTTCTTTATCATTTATTACATGTATTTTACCGGTTCTTTTTATAAACAGGGGGTCGCCCCAAATATTTCCCTCAAGCTATAAAAACTCTCACAAACTAGGTAAGTCACTTATGCTAAATTTTGTGATTATAAACAAGCGTGCAAAGTTTCGATATCAGACCATCGGTTGGCGCTATAACATAAAAGGCTTCATAAAACAACTGTATTTCCATGGTATAATACCTAGTGACAAAAAAAATTAAATAGAAAAATTAGGTTGATATACTTTTCAATCATACACAGCTGTTCAATTTAAATTGTTCAATTCAAATATAAACAACAATAACACAACTTTAAACATACAGTACTTGTTACAAAACTAGTTTTTAACTCAACATTAATTTAAAAAGTCAGTGCCAGTACAATCTCTGGTGTCATTCAATTTTTACTTCACAGGAACGAGGAGACGCTGGAGAATACTTTCACAAGACTTTAATTTTCTCTGAAACTCAGGAAGACGTTTAACAGGGGACAGAGAACTCGGGACTTGGAACACTGTAATACACACAGGAGGAGGGGGTAGACGAGACACAAACCCCTGGGAGCAATAGGAAATCTGGAACAGGAAAACTAACACAATAAGGGCATAGGACGGCACACTGGCGAGCAAGAAACACACAATTCAACATGGGAACAGAGTTCTCGCTATCACCTTTTTATTTTTTATTGGATCCCCTGTACTTTTTAAAAGTCACTTTATCTTCCGCATCATGGTCATATGTATTCCATTTAGAACAATTAATATTACCTACTTTATTAATTATATACTCCTACTTTATTTCTCCCCTATTTCTTTTATTTATTTTTTTTATTCTTTCTGTTTTTTTTTTTCCTTTTTTTTTTTTTTTATATATTATTCTTTGTATTTTTTATATATCTACTATTGCACACACTTTTTTTTTACATAAATAAAAGGTGGACCCTTTTCAACAATTATTATTTCTGTATTGAGTATTTCGACAGCCATGCAATAACATGATTAATTAAAAAATGGTCTTGAAGTAGTATATCCAAAAATCCAGAAATCCTTAAATAAACTCGAAACTTACAAAACTATGTTGATCAGATCATATGATTTTAATGCAATTATTTACATAATACTCTTAGGAGATCCGGCCAAAAAAAAAAAAAAAAATGACATACTATAATATTTATGTTAAAGGTAAAAAATACAGTTCTTTTATTTGTTTTTTTCTTCTTATTCGGTTAAAGCCCGCTAAATTTTACAAATTTTTAACCATTCTTCCAGATGGAACAGAGGAAAGGACTCATTCAATGTTCCCTAATATACTTTTCAACCAGGTTTTGTCGTTCTTGCGATTTTCATATTTTAGTACATTTTATAAAATCAGTTTCTTTATAACAGACACATCCCTATTTTATCAGTTACCACTTGAATTTCTTTTTCTTTGATGGATATCGCTTTTTGGTCTTTTAATCTATTGTTTTCAATAGCATTACAGTTGAAATCGTTTATAAAAATGGTGGTTATGATTATGAGCCCGATGGGGACAATTCGGTAAGTCATTTTGTTTTTACCTTATTTATTAAATAAAGAATAATCAGTGAGGACTCTGTTTTGTTGGTGTGTGTGTTTGTATAAGCATTCCCTGAAAAATTTTTTTTTGTAGTTTAAGATACATTAGTTTATCCTTTAATTTATGTGTGTGGCTGTGAGTTCCGTAATTCTCATCAGGGATGTTGTCAGCAATAAATTTTTGGGTTGGCCTGTAGCCCAATACCAGTCGTATAATTTCTAATTAATTTTTAAAATTAGGTATGTATGCATGGATTTTTATTTATGTATGTATTTAGTAGTTTTGTTATTTTTATTATATTTTTCTTATCTGTTATTCTTATTTTTCCTCTTATACCCTTTTATTAAAATCCCATTCAATAGTCTTGGGTCTATTGACTATATTTGATGTTGTGAATTTTTCTAGGTTTTTTATCCCGTCGTAGTTGGTCACCCACCTTTTTTAACCCATAGACAGTGAGACTAATAATCTCTTTCACCCCTTACCTTTTTTATACTGTCGACTCCCTCATTCACGCCTAAATTTTTGCTCTTACTTTTTTTTTATAATTATTACCCCCTTCTCTGTTATCACTTTTTTTACTATTTCTAATTGATATAAATTGATACCATAATTAGCTAGTTGATGTGTCGTTGTGTTTGTTTTCGGCCTTTGTCTTTGCTTTTTTTCTTCCATACCCACAAATAATTACTTGTTACTTCGCCCAAGTGCAATCTTACATGTTACATTTTATCGTTATATTCCTTCAGTGACATCCCTTATTTGTATGAACCCGCCCCTTTGTATAACCCTTGTCAAAAAAAAAATTTCTTTTTTTTTTTCTTTTTCCATTTGCCTTATTGTAGTCTCTAACTAGATATATAGATAGATATATTATATAATTTGATTTCTATGTTTTTTTTTCTTCCAAAAAATTATTGATAGTTTGGGACATTTTGTTCTATTCATTCTAAAATAGTATAATAGTTTTCCACATAAATCTGACTCAATGCATTCCCCCCCTTATTCCCTTTTTCTTTTTTTTCTTCCCCCCCCTCCTTCTTTCTTTCCCTGTTTTTCTTTCTTTGTCCCCCTCCCAGCCCCTCCTTTATTTTCTTCCCTTCTTTCCGCGACGACGTTTTTCAACACTGAACTGTTTACTTGAGAGCCCAAAGCAGTATGAGGCATCACGAAGGCAGTCATGGGGGAACACTTGGCCTCACGACTGGATTTGTTCGTATTGTTATTTTAGGTTTTAGTTCCTTTCCCCTCTTTTTTTTGTCTTGTGCTTTGCATTGAAAATATCTTTCTCTTAAGCTTTTAATTTCTTTTCGTCTGGTTTTTCATCACTCCCGTCCTGTCCCCTCTTTTCCTTTGTTCCATTGATAGTTCTCCCATCTCCCTCATTCCTACCCCCATTCATTGAATGTTTTTATCAACAATTTAACTATATTTTTTTGGCAATGATGTTTAGATTATACAGTGATTCTAATTTATTTTTTGTGAACCCAATGCAGTTTCCACCTTCCTTCCCTATGCTATCTGTCTATTTTTTTTTCTTCCCACTTCCTTTTTATTGTCCTATGTGACTTATTTATATGGTTATATAGCCCCCCCCCCCCCTACTTCTTGATATTTTTTTTTCATGTGTTTTATAAAAAGTAATTGGTTTTTACCCCGCTTTTAGTTAATTCTTTTCCCTGATAATTATCTCTGCCCAGATCTTGAACCCATTTTTTTAGCTTTTGAGTATTTTACCTCCGAATAACTGCTTTTTTTCATTGGTTCTTATTCCCCCCCTTCCCGGTTTTTGAATCTTTCCCTAATCTTTTTTTTTTTCCCCCCCCCCTAAGCCTCTTTTTATCCCTCCCTACACATGTTCTTCTGTTTTTTTTTGTTCATTCGTCTCTATGTATTTTATCTTAAAAATTGAATGTGACTTGTGTTTAACGTTTATTTTCTTCCCCTGCTTTACGCTTTTCTTCGTTTGTTGCCTGCTTTTCCCTTTGTCCCTCGCCTCCCTTTTCTCTTTTTGATCTCTCCCCCTTTTCTGAGAACTGTTTGTACCCCCCCCTTTTATTTGTCCTTCACATGTTTATGTCCGGCCTCCGTCCTATAACGCATGTTGATTCCGCAGTTTTTCTGCCTTACGCCCCCTCTTCTTCAACCCTTTTAGTTCATCCAAGCTTTCTCATTTAAACATTTTGAATAATTTTGAATGCCTTTTTTGTCCAATTACAAGAATAATGTATGATTTATTTTAAAGTACTTCCCTCCAACCCCCCAATTCCCAGAATAATGTATGGTTTATTTTAAAGTGCACCAAAATTGAGTGATACTCCTAGTATTGTCTTGTTGAATTCTGCATTTATACAATTGCAGGAATGCTGCTGTCATGATGCAGTTTTGTGTCTTTATTTACTTTGCACAGTGACCCAGTATTATGTATAATTTGTGCCGGAAGGCTCTTCAACATGTGCTCCATGTGACCCAGAGGCACTGTTGCCTCATTTGATTCCCGCCACTTCATAGGAAAACTTGCTGTGTTTTCAAAGTACCAGACGTACCATGAACAAACACTGGCACCGACAAGATCGCAAGGATGAAATGGAAGTGAAGACAAATAAGTTAACAAACAACAGGAAGACAACTGAGGAAGGACCGAGGGGGGAAAACAACCCCCACATAACCCTTACCTCTCCTTTTTTCCTCTTCCACCTTTCTACTTCCTTGCCTCTTCCGTCATGTCCCCCCACCTTATCACCGACGAGTTCTTGCCTCTATTACCTCCCCTCTTTCCCTTGTTCTTGTTGATTTGTTTCTTATTCTGGTACGGGTGTAACCCAACTCTTGTGTTTAAAATGTCAAAAATAGACCGTCACTTGCGTACCTGGACATTCGCGATCATAAACCGTCATGCGGTGTGTTCTTCCTCTTTGAAAAATCTCTTTTACGACTTCTCTCATGTGTTTTTTTAGCCCTTTGCTCCCTACATCTTAACTGCTAACCAAGTGTCGACCTGGCGGTTGGTTTTTAAGAGCCCCGGTTGGAGCACCGGGGAAAAGCACAGGCAGGGCAGAAAGGAGGATAATTGAGCTGAATGTGGGTGCCTCTTAGACACAGCGGCTTGTTGCCTCAAGAGAATTTTTTCTTTAGCCTTCAAATATGCCCCCTTTTTTTTTTCACCCGAGGATATATGGCCTCGTTTTTTTGATTTCCATCAGGATGTGCCTGCCTGATTTTTTTTACCTTAATTATCGCCTGCGAACGTAAATTTATATCGTACCCCCCCCCAAAACAGTCTAGTGGTTGAAATGGTGTTTGTTGTAACTTTCGATGTGACCCCCATGTGAAACCATAAAGTGGTGGTGCCATCTCTGGTTTATCTGCCATCTGTTGGATATTCCTGCCGCCTTCCACTCGGCAAGGATGGCAGTTCGCTCACTGTCGCGACAATTCTCCCACCACCTCCGCAGCATCAAATCGATCTTCAATTTAGAGTTTTATTATCTCCCAACCTGTGCTTGTTCTCCTCCTTTTGAAAGTCGTTTTTTCTTTTATTTTTTTTTTAGAATTTCTGTCCCCGTGGCGGCTATCGTGGGTTTTAAAATAGAGGATGGAACACTAAATTGTATTGGTTGGGACTTTCCCTTTTTCTTTCGATTATTGTTATTGACTATATTTTTTTTTTTTTTATTATTACCTTTTTATGAGTGTATTTTTATTTGATGAACAACTGTTCTAAATGGCTTTTTTTTTGGTGCTTTAGTCATTTTTGTTTTTTGTTACCAAGTAAAGGACAACGACCTACAACACAATATAACTATAAGCTTTCAACTTTACCTTTCGTGCATCTTAGCTCTTGTATGCATCTAAACATCTAACCACCTTTCTTTATACCCTTATAGTGTTCCTTGTGTGGAACTTCGACGAGGCTCTAGACTGTTTCGTTCGCACTTATTTGATTAGCCGCCCTGTGTTGTTCTCAGCTTGTTTAGTGAATATCCAGCTTAAGGCTGTTTTCCTAAGATTTCTATAGCAGACTTTCAGAGATTGCAAAAACACTGCTAAGTACGTCTGATCGTTCTTCTATTTCTATTTATTAATTTTATCTATCTAGCTCTGCACCACACATATCGTAGGTTCCTCGGAACGTCCCTGTGTTGTTCATCAATTGTTCTTATGTGTTGTTTTGTCTTGACTGTTTTTTCCATTCTTCTTTGGTCGCCCCCTTTTACTCGGCGTTATTTTCTTTAAAACCCCCCGTTTTCGATATGTGATTACCGCCCCCCCCCCAGGTCCCCTAAGTTGTGCCCCTTTTTATTCGATGAACCATTTTCTCTTTCCTGTTTTGGTGTCCTGTTTCCCCCGCCCTTTTTTTTTTTCCCCCGTGAGCATGTTGTCACACTCTGTTTGTTTATTTCGTTTTTTTGATCCTTCCTCTCATTGTGACCAAAGACTCCATAGCACTTTTTTCCCCTTCCGATGGTCACTTGTGCTTTTGTATTGACTTTATCTTTTTTTTGTTGGCCCTCTTTCTTTTTCTCCCTTCTTCTGTTTTTGGCATTTCTGGTTTAGACCACATTTTTCCCATTGATCCTCCCCTCTCTTTTTATTTGTCCCAGATGTTCTGATCTTATACACCCCTCTTCCCTAGTCCTTCGGTAAAACTCATGTTTGTGTGATCAAATTATATCAATATCGCTACTTTCATTATCTAATAATCGCTACGTTTCTGGTACATTAATCAGCGTTCTAAAGCGCGCAGCTTTCTTCACAACTAATGTAACATAATGGTTCCGTCTTCTATGATGCCTGGTTGATATCAGAGGTGAGTGCTATGTCGATCCCTACGACTGTTTGCTTTTTCTCTTAGCCAAATCTCCCCACCCCTAGTGCGGAAAGGAAAAATCAATGTTGTGATTTGGCTATTTTTTTTTTTTACATACGGCATTACGGCTTCTTACGGAGTAGACTCACTACGTGTACACTCAACCTCCTTTTTTCGCTCCTTTTTCCCCCTTTTTCTCTTTCACTTTCCCCTCCCAAACTTTTTTTTCTTTTCCTTCTCCACCTTCTTTTTTTTTCCTCTCTTCTCGTCTTTTGATTTATCTTCCTTTTGGCATTCTCCCTCGTTGTATGCCCTTGCATTACACCTTGGTGTCCACGGGTTCTTATTTCCTCTTCCTCCCTTCATTTTTGGCATCTAACTATCCTACACTCCCCCCTCCCATTTGCGTTCGATTCTTACTTGTGTTACGGGTTCTTTTTCCCCTTTTGTACGCTACCCTTTACCTTTCATTATTTTCAGGTCTTCTCATGCCTTTGGCTCGTTTAACGCACGAGGAGACCGCTTTGCGTCTTGTTGGTTTTTTTCGCTTGCTCGCTCGCTTTGTTTGCGGCTTTTGTGGCGCCTGCATCACACGTGGTAGCGGGATTATCGCTCTAACTGGATACTTACTCTTTCCTGAAGTACAAAAACATACACGCACCCCCTCCTCGTTAGCCCTCTCCCCCACCCCTGGAGACCTTATCTTGAAAGACTTATTGTGAATTTTACCTTATTATTCATTAAATCGCTCCTCCAATTTTCCACCTCCAAAATTAGGGGGTATAGCTGTGCATCCACCTGCTCCCCCGACGATTTGAGCCCGCCCCTGCGACCGGCCCGCCACGCCAGCCGCCCGTCCGCCTACCTGAATTTCTGTTGTTCCCTTGCAGTCATGCTTTTTATTTAATTTTGATCATTGTGATTCCCAATAAACCCAAATACAGTAGATGTCCCTGAAGAAATCCCCCTTTGCTTATTACCCCGTTGTCATCTCTTTTTTTCTAGTTCTTTGTTTTTGTTTCCCTAGAGGTAGTCCGTGACAACTAATTTTCCTCCTAATGAGCCTTAGTTATTATTTTGCATCTTACCAAAAGGCAGAGGATTAATACGAGCTAATCAGATGTTTCCATTTTTTTTATTCCCAATTTTTTTTTTAGCTTTAGTTTAGATTTCCTTTCTATGTTCTCCTTTTTCTGTTATGTCCATTTCCCTTTAGCCCGTAATCTTCCTGTTATAGTTTAGCCCCTTACGTCGTGAAGATTAATAATACTAATACTACTATCTCATAAGATCAGATCATCATTATTAAAGCTCTATCTATTTGCTGTTGTCCAAAAATAACATCTTCATCTCAGTGTTCGGGATTTTTACTTATATATGGTTGTCACGGATGTTCAGGATTTGGTTCACTTAATTTTTTTTTTTGTTGATTCTAGATCACGCCCTGATTTTTCATTTATTATTTCTATTCTTTCTATTCTTTCTTATTTTTTTCTTCTTTTATATTCCTTTTTGCTCTTCCTATTCTTTCATTTGGTTCCGTGTCGTTTTTTTTCTTTTTTCCCTCGTCAGTTATGCTATTTTTGCTCTCCCTTAGTTTCCAGTTTTTTTTTTAGTTTATCCCCGTCCCCCTTAGTTAATGTCATTCAGTTAGTCATCTAGAGTCACGTTTAGACAAGTTATCGTCTTTAATTTTTTCGTTTTATTAGTTGTATAATTATTGTATTGTTTGTACTTCAAAGGAACGACAAAAATAAGAAATGTCTTGCCCTTGGAATAAAACATTAACCTTATTTAGTAGGTTAATCTTTCAGATAATGTTATGTTATTTAAAGTAAGACAAGTGTTTTATTTTTTATTTTTTTAAGTTAAGTTTTTTAATTAACAGTAATAACCTTGCTTTTTTATATAATCCAGTGCACATGAATCCTTTTTTTTCTGTTTGATCTGGCAGTAATGGCTTATAATTTGTTAGTCTAGAATTAGCATTACTATTTTATAAGTGGTATCCAGTCGCTGGTCGAGTATTAATTATTGTTCCCACCCCTGGTAATATTGCATCAAAGACAGGCTTCTGTGACAAATAAATCGCATTGGTAACATTTGATCTTTTTATTTTTTTTTAATAACATAAATCTAACCTTGTCATTGTGAGCACTTTATAAAAATTTTTCCACCTCCCCATCCCTAACCATATGGTTTTTTTGTTTTGTGTTTTTGGGAAATTCGGAAAAGGGGGGGGAACCCCCCCCCCGGAGGAAATTGCATCTATGGCATAACTTGCCTCCTTTTCGCTTTAAGTACACATGGGACACAAAACGGCACCTTTTTATTCAATGTTTTTTTTTTTTTTGGAAACCTCCATTTGCATAATACACAAGCTATGACTTGTTTTCTCCTATAATGCCTTGATTGAGGTTCGTGAACGTCCAGCATTTTTCCCCCCCCCTCCTCCTGCCTCCTGAAAAGTTTCGCCACCCCTTTATTCAGAGACAACGCTCCTTGCATTCAGTCGAATCTCTTATAACAGAACCTTCAGATTCAAGCTCCAGATGGTGCTTTCCAACCACATAATTTTTCTCTACTTATAGGGTCAGGTAAGGGAACTGGATCTTTCCATGGCCATAGCAGAACCTTGGTTTTGTGCCCGAAGTGACCACTATTTTTGTCCGTTGTGTTTAAGGTTTGTTTTTTGGCTTATTGTTTCCCCTTCAGGCCTTTTCCCTCGGTTGGAAGGCCACATGCTCCAAATAACATTTGGCACATTACTTATCACGATTGATCACGGAGGTCAGTCACTTTAGCATTAAACAGGGATGACCTGTTTCCTTTTTTGAACCTCGGGCACTGATTAATTATCTTATCCCCCTCATCATTTATCATGTTGGTAACCATGGCCCATATATTTTTTCTTTATTACTCGCTATATTGTCACCATGACCTCTGGCCTTTAAAAAAAACACACCGTCCCATGGATTCGCCCCCCCACCTATAACTCCACAACCGTAGGGCCTTTTTTCCAATCAACACAGCCACCAAGCTCCTGCGTTGGAGTGTTGTGTGGGTGGAGACGGATTAGTCAATGTATAATTTCAGTCTGGCAACCAATTTGGCAACAGACATGCACACAGGCATTGATCATTGTAAACTACTTTCTATACACATTCTTTGCCTCTTAAGCTAGGGCAGCCACAGAACATGGGTTTATATATTTGGGTGAAGTGGCACATCTTCATTTTCAATATCCGCTGGGAATGGACAGCAATTAATTACTTGAGCCCTGGAAGGAATTTATTGTTAATTGTAGTAGTGCATGAAGCTAAATTGAAGCAGTTTAATGTCTGCCTGGTTATCTGAGTGCATTTTCCATATTCACTTCATCCTGGGTTAAATTTAAAGGCTTATTTATAACATTTTGCACAACCTACAAATTAGAAATTACAAATTCGAATTAAAAAATGTGAACTGTCTTCTAAATGTTAAACTTCTTTACCATCCCAGTTTAATATGCATGGTTACTGTAGCTATAAGTTTGCATTTATAGGACTTCAAAAGTCAGGTTCACACTTTTAAGAAAAAAACAAATCAAAGTATTCAAAGCTACTTTTAAACTGGTGCCAATGAGGAAACAATCTTTGGTGTAATTGCATCTGCCTGTAGGACTTAACTTCTGAAAATAACCAGCCAAACTTTGCCTCCAGCATAACTCCAGCAGGGCTTCATCAATGGTGTGAGGTTGGGGTGGGGCTACAAATTTATTTAAACCGTCTCAGACAGGGATGGTGTTTCTGGGAAACCTGTTTGAAAACAATAATTATTTTGCTGTTTGGTGCTGGAGGTGGTGTAGACATTGCACACCTCACCTCAATGTGCAAAGAAACTAGTGATGGAAGAAACAATGTTTTTGAATAATTTTAAATATGGAGTGTCTGTATACTATTTGTTATTTTATCAATTTATTTGTTTTAGAGCTCGGTTAATCAGACTAATAAGAGACTTAGCTCTTCCTTGTTATTATACAAATATCTCATTAAAAGTATCTGCAAATGTATAAAACTGATCCAAGATCAGGTGAAAATCCAGGTATAGTTCCTCGGTTTATGCATGTAACCATGGTTCCCTGAGAGCGGGAACTCTGTGTCCCCTGGAGGACACTTTGGGGAATGCCGTCAACATGACCGTTATCTGAAACACATGTGAAAACACTTCCCGAAAGTATAAAGGGGCACCTGTAATGCACATTGCCAGGTTTTTTTGTCGGTTAAGAATACTAAAACGGCAAGCCCTATCCGTTCAAGGGGACACAGATCTTGTTCTCCTCACGGGGGACCATGGTTACTGTGTGAAGGACATCAGAGCACCAAGACAATGTATATTCGGATCACAACGGGTTTGAAACACACCACCAAATTCCACAAAGAGCCCGGATACAAGATGGGACCATAATCTGTCCCCAGCATCTGGCGTTCCACAAGTCCTGACGCAAGTCTCACTGACTACACTTTTACAGCTGCAGCATTAAACAAACAAGAAGGATTGTCACTATGGCAAGCCATCCAAGACTACTAACTGTTGATCAATGATCGTCGCTATGGACCATCGCCGCGGTGGTTCCTGTCAAACATGTTAATCTTGACAACGCATGGTATAACCCTATCTGTTTTGCTATATATACACTTATAAAACAAACAGGGTTAATGTATGTTTCTGTTGATGGATGCGCTTTCTGGCTTCCCAGTACATTACAACAGCAGCGATGGGGAGAAAAAAAAAAAACGTGGACAAACCATTCACTCTTGTTCAATGCGAATGCCGTATGCTGGGATATGACCCGGGTGCTGATAGCGCACGCGCACAGGTGAAACCTGAACAACACACGTTGATATCTGTGTTTAAGCTAAACTCATTTAAGCTTTGCCAGTTTAAACATTTAAGAGCCAGAGGACGCGAGCTTGCACTCCAGGTTGATATTGTTCCATTAAGAACGCACGCAAATTATTACGCCTCGTCTACTATTGTGTTTTGTGCTTGAATGGACAAATTCACACAAAAATTGTCAAAATGGTAATTATCCTATAGCAGACATAGCCGGCTGAACATACTGTACTGGATCAGTGCGTTCTCTTAAAGTGACGGCACTTTCTTAATATTAATCAAACAGCAACAACAAAGAAATCACTCATTGCTCTTGATTGATTAGCTTTTGTAACTTTAATAAAGAATAATCTTTAATTTATAAAGTCAAATATGCAATGGTGTTTTACATTTCATTACTTTATTCAATTTCTGCTTCTTCTCCTTACCCCCTACAACTATGTTAGCCACACTACCTAAAAAAAAAGGACAATCAACTGGTGATTTTTTAATTTTTCTATTTACTATATTGTTTTATTTGTGCTAGTGTGTCTTAGTTAGGATAGAATTATGTCTAATTATCTCTTATTTGTTTTATTTGACATTAGTTTTATTGCCTAAAATAGCAACAGAAACCGACCATAACGGGGGGGGGGGGGGGCGAACCTATGACACACACCGAACCGTGATAAGTTTGATTCCTTTCCACCCCTAAGTATTATATATATATATATATATCTATATATCATATATATAATTATAAAAGGTGGGCGTGGGCGTGTGTTTATTGTATAGTTTTCAGGTTAGGGGGGGGGTGTGGGTGGGTTGCTTGGTGTTGGGAGTGGGGGACACTAAGTGGGGTGAGGTGGGTTGGGGGGTGTTTGGGGTGGTTTTGGGGGGTGGGTTTCTTGGGGGGGTTTGGGGTTGGGGGGGGGTGGTGGGGTTGGGTTTGGTGAGGGGGTGTGGTGTGGGGGTCGGGGGGGGTGGGTGGGGTCCAAGGGATGGGCGTGGGTCTGGGTGTGTGGGTTGTGGGTTGGGGTGGTGGGTGTTTTTGTGTGTTTTTGTGTGTGTGTGTGGGGGTGTGTGGGGGGGGTGGGGGGGCTTATGACTGTTTTTCTTCATGGGGTAGTATCCCCCTAGCGCTCCATAAGAGCGTGGATCTCAGGCCTTAGCTCTAGGTGGGTGCGTTGTGTGTGTGAGTGGAGTGAATCCGTGCTGGACTGGTGGTGTGCGCAGTGTGGCGGGGGGTGTGGGTTCTGGGGGGGGTGGGGGGGTGGTGTGGGGTGTCTGGGTGAGGAAGAGAGATAGGCTGGGGGTTATGTGCGAGGTCCTCATTGTTTCTCCCTGGTTGGAGTGCCTTGGTGTTGTTTGGGCCCTTTGTGTTTTTGTTTTTTTCTTTTTGGGTTGTGTGATTTCTTTTTAGCAAATTTGAAAGTTTTTGTGCTTGATAAATTTGAGCCTAAAACTTGTGAATGATATCTTAATCCAGTATCGGGGGGTGGCCATTACATCCATATACTCTCGTTATTTAGTATGTAGACCTACCTAAAGGGTGAGGGTGGGTTTGTTATACATTTAGGAATGTGTTGGGGAGCGTGGTGTTGTAATAGAACGGTGTCTTGTCGGATGCGTAGTGATTGTTCTAATGGGTTGGGGGGTGGTGTTGATGCCTCACGGGGACGGAGGTGCCACCAGTGGTGTGGTGGCGTGGTTAAGTTTAGCGTAGGTAATAATAATAATAGGTCTGTGAGCTGAATCAGGTAAGGATATAAGTTTATTTATATAGTGCCTTTCCAGGGCTCAAGGACACTTTACAATGTACATTCCACAAGAAAAGAATAACACTGAAAGTGTAGACAATGATGACAAACAATAGTTAGTAGAAACAGTAAAGATAATTATATAGACGGGGCAACATATAGCAGAAAAGAATCTTGCAAAACAAATACAAAACTTAAGGATGGTAACATTCAGAAAATAAGTGAGTTTTGAGTAATGATGGGGTAGGGTCGAAAAAATCAGAAAGGTGAGTTTGTTGTGTAACGCACGGGGAAGGGGGGTGCGGAGTTAGCAAGGGAAGAATTGCAACAACACTTATCTGCCCCCATTAAGATGAGTCGGGGGTGTGGGTGATGACCTAGGAGCTCTGGAGGGGCGGGAAAGGGAAGAGTTCTGAAGAATTGTCCGCCCCGTATTTAAGTGAGGTTTTGCTGAGGGATTGTAATTTGGGATAAGCAGTGTTACAATTACGATGAGCCAAGCCGCGCAATGATTTGAAGTGAGGTCATGAAATTTGAATTCATATGATATGCTACTGAAGCCCAGTGGAGATCATATAAAATTTGTAGTGATATTAACGCTGTTGTTTGGTTAAATATTCTAGCTGCCGATCACTAATAATTTGAGAAGGTTAACTCACTCCACACGGCGAAAATAAGTGGTGAAAGTGGAACAAGTAGGGGGGGAGAATGGAGGAGTCGGGGGGCAATGAGGGGGGCTAGGAGGAAGAGGCGGTATAGAACTAGGGGTCCCGTTTAGGAGTTACAGATGTAGATACCAAGGCGGTAATGTAACAAATTATGATAACATGTCATAGTCTTTCAAACTGTCTGTGATGAGAGAGGAGAGGGTCACGGGACAGAGCGTGGTGGTGGGCGAAAATGTCGAGGGGATGCAGGAATTAATTGGAGTTTATGAAGAAAAAAACTGAAAGGATAGCGAGGGAATCAATCGAATGAGCACCAAGATCATGGGGTTTAATTACAGAGTACTATATCTCAGTAGTATTGAAATGTAGAAGCAAAGCAATGGACATACAGGGGGGTTAAGTTAGATTAGAACGAAGGGATATTGGGGGGCATAGTGAGGGAAAAAAAAATGGTTAGGGAATTAGGACCTGCGTAAGGACGCAAGGGCCATTGACTTAGCTAATATGGTCTTAAATATTAATATTAATATTTTACGAATTTTTGTGTCAGAGGTATTTACGGGGCAATCAGCGCAGGAATTCTCACATTGTGACAATAAAAAAGTGAATGACACACGTCAATGTACTATTGTTGATAAATAGAATTAAACCCATAAATTAAGGGTTTAAGAGATAATCTGGACCAAACGATCTATGACAGGATAAATTTAGAAGATAGATCTGTAAGCGTTGTAGAGCCTCGTTCTGTATGGTGCGCACGAGGAAGACACAACGTGTAGTAACAGGAGGGGGGGTTTGGATTAAACCAAATTGATGAAGACAAGCAGGTAAACTACAGTACTAGGATAAAGTTTGGCAATGATGATAAAGTGCAAAAGCTTGATATGAGGTGATGTTGAGGGGGGTATCCGTATTGAGGTTAATGTTGGGGAAAGATATAGCTTAAGTTTCCTGGACGTCAAATAACGTAAAAAAAACTTAGTTATAGATGTCAACAAAAGGGTAAATTGAGTATATTTTCTAAAGAGGATTAAACCTTGGGCATCAAAGTTTATAGAATCACTCGCAAATAGTAATCATAAACTGACTATACACACTATGCCAACTATCTCTGTAAGCCGTTTTAGAAGGGGTTTGTAAGATTTGAAGCTTGTGATTGTTGTTTCCAACTCGCCCACAATTTGGGGCGTGGTGAGTGCGAACAATCTTCCTTTTTCTGGCCTATGTGAAGGCAACTTAGCAGGATATACATAATATGACAGGGCAGTGACAAAGCGCATTAGGCACAACGTGCTGTGTCTTAACAATGAAAACTAAAGTGGAATTAATCTCCGCAAGACAGAGGAGGGATTTGCAATGTTGGGGGCAGCCTTTCAGAAAATACGAAGCGTATGGGTGGTAGTGTTGGCCAATGAAGTTGAGTAGGGTGGCTATGTAGGGTCTCGTGCCTCATGGCTGTCAGTAGGGTCCTAATTGCATAGCTTAAATACCATGGTTTAGAACAACACGATTTGTCATTTAAGGGGTAGTAACAGCAACATCAAAGGGCAACAGGATACAAGCAAGCTTGATTGTGAGGGAGTAGGGGGAACAGGGAAATATATAGAATATGATAGCGGAATTGAGGGAGGGAGGGTATGAATGACTGAAGCAGATGACTGGGGGAAATAATCAACACCCTAGCAATAGACGAGTGGGGGGTGAAACTGTGCGTCTTAGTGCTTGTTAAAGACAGAGATGGTTTTCCGTTTGGGTATAAGGTGGCGTAGATTATTGGATTCCAGAACCCGGGAGAGATGACGAATGGAGACAGATAATACTAAAATGAGATAAGAGGTCAGTATATTTTGGGTTATACATTTGTTTAAAAGAATTACTGGTAAGGTAATCACACCAAATGGGCCATGGGTTGCTAATAGAAATCATTAAAAGAGTTTTGTTGTATCTTAGGGGGTGGCTTTGATAGCTACATCTTGCAGGGACAGTCAGTGAGATTCATAAGGTGGTTTGAGGGTCCAGAGACTTGTTGACGTGGTGACGGAGAGAACTCCCTTTACATAAGGTTTTTCTATGCAATACTGTTACGTTCGTCAACAACACCATGAGGGACAGTATTAAAACCTGCACATTTGTGGGCGTGTGAAATAAGGCGAGAGGACCCAACAATGCAATCTGTTAATGCTGAAGGCGTGTGCCCATGCATTCATAGGGGGGGATATTCAGTAGTTAACCTTGGTTAAATAGGTAGATTAAGCCATACATTGTAGTGCACAAAACAAGGGGGAAGCATGGAACACTTCAATTAATGAGTATTAACCGTTCTTCGATAATAGTGGATTCTTAAGATAGATTTTAATCGATATTGTTTCCATTTGTGTGACTGATTTGAATGGGAGACAGTTTGTGTCGAATGTCTGAATTAGTACAGTGGGTCAATAAGGCACTTGAGAACGAGACACGGATGGGCATACGCTAATATAGTCTCTATTCTTGCCTAAAAGTGGGACAATTGGGGTATTCTACTGAGGGGATCGGCTCGCAGATGTAGCAATACGAGGTAATGAGCCAGTTGGGGCGGGTGTATCCAGACAGATTGTTCCCCGTTTATCCACCTCTAAGAACCTGATCCATATATGTTTTTTGAATTGTTGTCAGAATGAACATGATTAATATCATTGCTACCATTTAAAATGCAGATACCGAAAAATTGTTATTGTCGTTTTGAAGATACTATCTACTATACTTCTACACACGTACTATGTATTGTGTAAATAATAAACAAACACTAAACTGCAAGCATAATTTAAGGCTGTCTCTGAATTGTGAAATAATGATAAAGAATAGATGGATAATGTTTAGATAAAGATAAAGGGGGTTTGTACTGCAAGTCTTCATATTAATTTTGAAATATGACATAGCTAGGACATGTAAGGTAATCTAAATTTAAATGTTGAAAGATTAAGTCCACGACGTTCACCACATTAGTTATATCATCATGCCTTATGACAGTAAACATTTTGAGAGGGTTATTTTTGAATTATCGTTTAAACAGTGAGAGGGTGTGATTTCTTATTTGGGCGGAAGTCAGTTGCCCTTTTTGACACCTGTGTGTTGCTGTAACTTGTTTCATCAAACCCTATCTTTCAGTGAAGATTCAAGTTCGACTTAAAGAATACATTATGAGAATAATTTCAGTTAGATTGCTAATTATTGGTGCTTGGACCCCGATGTTTGCTGCTTGCGGCTATATTTTGTTTTAATTATAGAATATATGTTGTATAAATGATATACTATAGATTAAGCATAGATTATGCTATATATTAATATATAGATTAAGCATTGCCACCTAAAAATTATTTTCTAGATTTCTAGATAATTTCTCCGCCCCTGCTTTCAAGTGGCTTCATAAGTTGTAGATAAATGGAGAATCCACTTACTTTTTAAACAATGCAATGCTATAGGGCTCACCAACTGCTGTGGGAGTTGCTTCCCTGCTGGTGTGATTCACGATCACAGTGTGAATTGTGGTAAAGCTGAAAGGACGCAGATGTTACCATGGAGTAGGTTACGACATCCTCAGACCATCATTTAGTACCATGGGATACTCTCAAATCACTTCAGACAAAAAAAAAAGTATTGAGGTAAAGTATTTATAGTGAGAAAATTGTTATGATCATTGTTTGCATGTGCAACTAGCATGTCTAATCTTCAGAAACAAAAGATGTACAGGACAAAAAGGTTTCTTGATTTGTTTTGTGAAGCATCATTCAAATCTGTTGAAGTAACTACTTTGCATAGGGGTGGAGGAGTTTTGATTTCTAAAAGATGATGCTTGTTAAAGTTTTAATTTAATTATTAGCAACTGGCATTGCTAATAAGAAATCATAAAGGTTTTGTATATTTTCTTGATTCATCTTGCAGCTTCAGTGAGCACAGAATGAGCTTACAAATGCATAACACAGTTGTCTTGATAATAGTGCTTGCTGCCGGCTATCTTCAAATTATAGGCACCAACAATGCCCATGAAAATAATAAATAAATAGATAAATATGATTCATCCATCATTCATACATACCATTACAAAGAATATGCAGGTGCATCTCAATAAATTTGAATGTCTTGGAAAAGTTCATTTATTAATTCAACTCAAATTGTGAAACTTGTTTATTAAATAAATTCAGTGCACACAGACGGAAGTAGTTTAAGTCTTTGTTTTTTTAAATTGTGATGCTTTTGGCTCACATTTAACAAAAACCCACCAATGAACTATCTCAACAAATTACGCATAGTGTTACATGCCAATAAGCTAATCCAGCTCAAACACCTGCAAAAGGTTTTCCTGGAGCTTCAAAAAGGGTCTCTCATGTTGGTTCACTAGCTAGGGACACATTCATGGGAAACTGCTGATCTGACTGTTGTCCAGAAGACAATCATTGACACCTTTCACGAGGAGGGTAAGCCACAAACATTCTTTTGCCAAAGAAGCTGGCTGTTCACAGGGTGTTGTATCCAAGCATGTTAACAGAATGTTGAGTGGAAGGAAAGAGTGTGGAAGAAAAAGATGCACAACATACCGAGAGAACCGCAGCCTTATGAGGTTTGTCAAGGAACATCGATTCAAGAATTTGAGTGAACTTCACAAGGAATGGGCTGGGGTCAAGGTATCAAGAGCCACCACACACAGATGTGTCAAGGTATTTGGCTACAGTTGTCGTATTCCTCTTGTGAAGCCACTCCTGAAACACAGACAACGCCAGAGGCGTCTTACCTGGGCTAAGGAAAATCAAAACTGGACGGTTTCCCATTGGATATCCCAAGTCCTCTGTGGTCAGATGAGTAGCAAGGGTTTGTTATCATTTGAGCAACCATAGGTCCTAGAGTGCTGGGGGAGGAGAAAGAAGGTTGAGAAATCTCAATATCCCAGTTGCTTGAAGGTCCAGTGTTAAGTTTGTTCACATTCTGGATTATGGGTGGGGGGGGTGGGTGGTGCAAGTGTCTCTTCTGGGTTTGGTCCATTGATGTTTTTAGTAAAACCAACATCACTCACGCAAACCCGTTATACCAAGACAGTTAGTTGAATGAGAATTCAGTGCTATCGCATTCATGCTGAACAAGCTTTTATGAGAGAAGGCCTGATTTTTAATTTTCCCCCAGCAGGATTTGTTGCCTGCCCACACTGCCAAAAGCACCAAAGTTGGTTAAATGACCATGGTGTGGGTGTGCTTGACTGGCCATGGCCGAACGCACCAGTACCTGAACCCCATAGAGAAACATAGGGTATTTGTCAAGAGGAAAAAGGAAACAAAAAAGATACGCGACCAAATGGCATATGGATTGCTGAATGCCACTGTCAAAGAAACCTTAAGGCTTCCATACGACCTTCTGTGCAGTTGCCACGAGTTGATCACCTTCATAGGCCAGACCGTTCGAGTTGAGTCAGTAATTCCAAGCAAAAGGGAGCCAAGTATTGAGTACATGTGTAGTAAATGAACATACTTTCCAGAAGGACAGCAATTCACTAAAAATGTTTTTTTATTTGTCTTATGAAGTATGTGTCTGGATTGGTTTGGAGGATGTGGAGATTGGTGGAGAAAGCTCATTTTGGGGGGTAAATTTTGAGTCGAGCCAAAATCATCACAATTAAAATAAGCAAAGACTTAAATTGTGAAACTTGTGGCATTAGAATAAATTGCAATGCACACAGACTGAAGTATGTTGGGTTGATGAGTAACTGATAATAATTTGAACTGTTTCAACTGGACCTTCTACCTTTATATGAGCTTGCCACCTGTACTGAACCATTCACGAAGGTGGTGGTGGGGGAAATGCGTTAATTTAATTATGGGGCATAAACATATTTATTTGTGAAAGAATTATCTTTATGCACTAGGATTTAATTTGTTACCCAAAATACAGTGAAGTATAATAACTAAAAAAGTGGGTGTTTCTTCCCTTACACATTAATTTGCTTCATGTACGTGTCACATGATCCTTCAGACATCATTTGCTAAGACGCTTGTTATCTGCTCAAGAGGCATATTTAGTATTATCAACATTGAAAGCCAATTGTGCTGGCTTTAGATTTTTTTTTGTTGTGGAAACGCAAGAACCATGTTTTTGTTTAGGTTTTTTTTTGTTTTTTTTTTCATAAATTCATGATGATAGAAAGATCAAAAGAAACAAAAGATGTATTTGATCTCCGAGACCGATCCAAGTGTTGACGCATGCAGTTACTTTTTGAGTCAAGTGTGCAAATTGATCAGATGTATTTGATCAGTTGCTGACGAGAAAAATCATTCACGGAGAGAAAACTCGTGGCAATCAATAGATAGGAGTTAGTATTACTGGACTCAATACCAGATCTGTTTAAAGATAGAAACAAAAACGTATTAGAAAAGCCCATACAGGTTTATGTCAGTGACTATCAACTTAATCAGCATACTGATTTTCAAACAACATAAGATAAATAACTACTGACAAGCATATTTCGTAATGTTTTTTTTTTTTTGTTATTATCTTCAATATGCCTTTAAGAGTTTAAAATATCACAGATGGACATTTACCTGGATGTTGTAAGTAGGAGTCCGTGTTTTGTGAACAGTATACGACAGTTCGCATAGAACGATGCATCTGACAGGACATGTGCGGGGAGAAAAAGGATGTACCTTAACGAAAGAAAGCGATACCTGATAAGAGTGTCCGCAAGTTTCAGGAGGAAATGACAATGATTCTATCTATAACAAACAGGGCGTCATATGAGTCCTGTACGGGTAAGCAGGGTGTGTCGCTAATGAGGCAGAAGCAAGGACCAACAAAAATCGGAGGTTAGGTAGGAAGGGAGCGGAGGACACTTAGGAAGAACGACGCCCAGACGCGATCTCTGTAAAATTCACGGGAAAGGGGATGATGTGCGACTATAGAATAGTAATACAGGGCGGAACCATGGGGGAGAGACCGAACGAATCACAACATCAGTCATTCTCAAGAGATTCTGTTGAGCTAAGATGGGTCGTGATTACATAAGAACTTGATGGTCTGTTTATTTGTAGGTATGAAGCGTTGCATTTGCTTATTGAAGAAAATGGTAATAATGCTGAAGTAGACATAATCTATCTTCCGATTATGGGCGACCACATAAGACAAACAGTCCTTGAGTTAAGAGAATGTGGCTGATCGTCCATGGTTGAACGGGGGAGGGTTGTTAACATCTCGATACACGACACAAGTCTAAGTGTACGTTGTTTGGTTAGTGTGAGGAGAAAATGTCTCCGCTGGAAGAATGGATGCGAGAATAAGGATGCGGGTGACGTGCACTTGCTGGCGGAGCAAAACGTGATTTAGAAAGTTTTAGAACCCATAGGCGAATATGGAAAAAACAGTCGCAGAGTCAACTTCTCGAGATAATTAAGTTAGGAGGCGTCAAGTCTGTCAGTTCGAGGTAGCGTCAATGTCGACAGTCGTGAGGACAAAAGAGGTTAGCACCCATCTGCCTGTTCCACCTCGATCCAGGACCCCGCCCCCGAACCACTGCTAGTCTGATGCACTGAAGGTATAGCGCGTGGGACGCAGGTGATCTAGGCGCGATGAGTTTGAACGAGGGGTTTCCTTTCTTGCTCGTGTTGGCCGGATGACGTGTAGAGGGCCGCTGGAGAGATGAATGTTATTTTCATTCCACATTGTCTGATTCAGGGGCCAAGATTGCTCTGCTTGGATCAGCCCAGCACAAGAAAGGAGAAAATGTCTGAGGAGGGCAGAGAAGCTGAAGCTGAGCCTTCCCAATATTCCTGCCCTGTGTATGATGAGCTTTTGTAAATTATGGATCGCGCCACGGTGAGGTTTTACTTGCCGTGAAGCGGGTGAAAAGGTGACGTCGCGAAATATCTCGATGAATATTATTTTTCTTGCCATAAACCCTCCAGCTCAGGTGAGCCTTCCTTCCTTCCTGTTTTTCATATAAAGATTGATAAGGAATGGAAGAGGCCGTTTTTTCTTCACTCATCCATCGATTCCAGCATACAAGTTAAGCCAACATCGAGGCGATGCGCAAAAGAGGTTATGAGAAGATGCCCCTATAGAGAAACACTTGCCAGCTATCTCTCTATGGGTGAG
>JADLZN010010272.1:0-17621 GCA_018155175.1 Sinocyclocheilus anophthalmus
TGCAGCAGTGAGGAACGTGATGGACGGCAGAGACAGGTGAAGGTGGACACAGTGGTTAGCTGCTTCATCAGAATAAAGCTGCAGAATTGACACAGCTGTGTTGAGATGGCAGTAGGATGTAGGTTCACCATCTGTAAATATGTTTGTTAGAACAATATGTTTGAATAAAGCTTTGTTTCACGTGTCGTTGACTTGTATTTATTTATTTTCATGGTTACTTTTATTCATTAATTTATTAACTTATTCATGTTTCCTGTTGTTGTCAGTAAATAAAATATAATTGTTTAATTAACTTATGCATTAATTCATTACTTGACTGAAAATTGAGATGTAATCACCTTGGCTTCATTTAGTATGTAGTCATGCATAGCTATGGCATTTGAAAAAAATTTTTTTTTTTACTAAATATATAATTAATTATTGGTCAGCATTTATATTATTATTGTTCATAAATGTTGGGGTGGGCTTGCAATGCATTCTGAGGTAATCTTAATTTCTAAGTAGTAATACTTAAATTTTTCGAGTGTAAAATCAACAGTCTTTTTCAAAGGCAACCTACTAGGTAGGGTTGTTGTGTAAAGTGTTACTGATGCTATGAGGTGTTTGTGCACCTGTCGCTCTTATTTTCCTTTTTATTATTATTACCGCAGAACTTATAATTACTTACAAGCTCAGGGAAATATGGTTGTATCTTTAATAATGAACAATCATAATGACAAAAAAAAAAAAACTATAATGGGTTTGCGCACATCATAATATGAGATTATATACACAGGAAAAAAAGGATTAAATATCTTTGAATAATCATAATATATTTATACTCATAATGCATGAAAAATTGCATGTTGTTGTTGTTATTTATACGCCTCAGCAGTGCTTAATTTGTAAATTGCGAGGTCCCGGAAGAAAGCGGGGTAACGGATCCGGCATGTGATTACAGGAGGGAGAGGTAACGGAGCATTCGCGCAATCACATTGGTGGACCAGTTTAAGTGATTAACAGCGTGCATCAGTTGCTTTTAGGGCCCTTATGGTCATGAATAAGGTCATGAACCTGGAAAAGCCATGACATTTTTAAACAGCAATTTCCAGGCATGAAAAAGTTGTGGAATTTTATTTTACAAATCTCTGTATAATAATTATATTTAATCAGGTCCTAAATTTCGGTGGGGGATTGTGTATAGTTATATCGCATAGTTTTACTAATTCCCGCAGCTTTCAAGTTTATAATGAGGGGAATTCCTGCATTTATTCAATATAGCATGTAGGTTAGAATAATAAAAATAAATCCACACATACTGTGGTGTTACCACACAGACTATAAGATTAAATCAGAGCAGGCTTCACATCAGCGCATCTTGTCTGCACTACAACGAGCTGCTGCATGCTGCGATACAAGACTTTAGCTCGTGTTTCGCTACAGTTGACAGAATTGTCACTTGTCTATAATCGGTCATTGTTGCATTGTCACAAAAATTTATAATTTGCACATATTTTTAAGTATTTTAAGCCATTTGGTACTCGCGCTCCAAAGGCTGTATTCTGTGCGCGCACTGTCACATCCAAATTGCGCGCTTATGCGTCACATATAAAGCCGCCTAGCGAGTATTATATAAGAGTTATTTTTCGTAGTTTGTTGAGTTTAAGCGACCAAATACACACACGTGTCTAAATGGCCGTCCTGGCGAGTGTCCTCTTTAATACATAGGTTCCTAAATGTAAACAGTTGTGAAAGATAACGTGTTTAAAAAAATGTGTAACAGTATGGATCCGTGCATTCGGTCTTGTGAGAGCAGCCTCATGTGAGCAGCCGTTCACATGTCTCGTCTTTTGCGCGCTGAAGTTTGTTATTTCAAATTTAGATGTGCGGTAAGCGTGCTCATAAGATTTTTCATGAAATATATGCACGCTATAGGTCAACACAAACGTCTTTCATTGGCGCGTGAGGAGGGGGATCCGCCAAAATTAGGTGCCATGTGTTGTGCCCAATTCGGACCCCCGCCAGATTATTACTCCCCTAGTATTGGATACAGATAGATGAATTAAACCTGTCGCTCATATCTATTAAGTTGTTGCGCTTGTTATATCAGATCACATGATAACCTGAGCATGGCAGATGAAGTCCGGATCGCATTCATACTTTATGAGATTTGGCTGTAGAGTACTCTTTTAGCGCTCGTCAAGTAAGTACTTCTTGAAATTAAGTACCTACTCATTAAATATTGGCTGCGTCCGAAATTGCATACTCAATATTAACACCACATGAAGCGCGCATGAGAGAGCGGATTCGGCACTGAACGCCGCGATGAATTTAACAAAACTCACTGTGCGGATCATAGTTCATATCCGGACAGGAGCAAGCATGCTTTATGTTTATATGAAGATATTTCATATTCTCTCGTGCTCCAGTCATGAACCAGCACCGCGTGGTCGTCCTGGGGCCCATCTTGTGGAGAGGCACATGGGGGGGTGGTGCTGGGGCAGATGTCGGTCCCCCAGCTCGAACCTCCCGGTCAATCCAGCTCCGGAATAGCTCGCGGTCTTCCTGCTGGGCTTGGAGTAGGGCATGGAACCGCCGCTCCTGATCGTCGCTCAGGCCCAGCAGCGCCTGATGTTGCTCCTGGTGAAAACCCGCGAGCGATTGGATAACCTCTGCAAATGGTGATCCTGGGGTGGACTGCATGACGGTGCCGGCGTTCTTCTTCCTTCCCGGGTTTCGGCACCACTGTAACAAAAGTTCAAGAGGGTAGAAGGAAGAAGACAGGGTCGGCTTGCTGGGACGCGAGCTTTATTTAAATTCCTTCCCGCACTGTACACACCACGGCGCTCACTCAGCGTGGTAAGATTCACAGTCAATAACTCATAACAAACCGAATGCAACTGGCTTCCGTGTGTCTACACCTGTCTTCCCGGGTCGCTCGCGTACCCAGACTGTCTCTCCCCATCCTGTTCCAGGTGGCCCCTTTTATCCGGTCTCTCCACACCAATTACTGAAACAAGACACAGGTGTTTATCATTTGCACTTGACCCACTTACGCACCGCTCGTCTCCTGCCTCTCTCTCCCGATGCAGGCCTCGCTGAACCCCGCCCCTCCTGCCACACACTGATTTATTCTGTTGGTTACATTGGTTTTTTCCTTTGTGCAGTGGCTCGGAGATGCGTCTTGAGGTGTATAAAAATCAACAAGCTAGAAAAAGAAAACAAGTTTAAACACATTTTTTTTTGAGATAATGTACTCTTGTTAACCTTGATTTCATAATTGTATCGTAAAAAAAGATGGACCGTATCGAAGTCAAGGATAATCGGTATCGATATCAATATCAAAATTTTTGAACGATACCCAGCCCCTACCCCGCGCAAACAACTGACCACTTGCATCAACGTCAGACCCTTCGATCTGGTCAAACATGCCCTAGATGATGCGCCTGATCAATGAGCATGCCTTGAAATTCCACAGAGCCCCACACACACGGCTGTTCGTAAACAATCCTGGCGCCACAAGCCTGAACCAACCAGCTGCTTTGAGTAGCTCACAGCATTTAAATAAAAGAACACTTATTGACAATTCCAATGAGATTGTCAATTTTGGGGGCAAGTAATAAAGATTAAATGGTCAGAGATGCACAGCATGACCATCACACGTAAACCAGTGACGATCACGATCTCTTTGGATTGACTTCCCCCACCTCGATGACAGAGAACAGACTGAAATTCCTTACAGACATTTTAACCTCTCTAGTCTTCACAGAACATATCCTTATGTTCAGAGAATGGCACAGAAACTGCATTTCCATGTAAATATGCATCTAAATGCACTAAAATACTGTACGTTATTGTTTCTCCTCTATGCACCACCTTTCTGAAACACGTCGATTTTTACAAAGCTTTTCCCATCGTCTGAAAAACCCAGAGTGTTTGTGCTGTGATTGGCCAGCTACCAGTGCATTGTGATTGGCCGAATCACCTCAAGCTTGTGACGGAAATGTTACGCCCCTTACCATAACTGTGATGCCGTGTCCCGGTGCGGCCGTAGCGATTATTTCACAAACATGAAACCCCATATAAACAAAGGCATCATTACATCCAGTGGGACATAATTAATATTATTACTGACTTCTACTTGATTTTTACCGCGTTGCGGTTGCATCGCGGCCGCGTAAACATAACACATGGTATGCATTTGTGACGGAGAAAATGACAACAACAACCCTACTCTACACTTACTGCCCAAAAAACTCCTCTTTAAAATAGATAAAGAAAAAACTTTTTAACCCTCTACCGCACGCATTATGATAGACCTATAGAAAAAAATATTTGAATCTTTTTCTTTTCTAAGAATGGCTTAACTTGAAGTGCTGTAAAAAAAAATTTTTGAAAAAAAATATTATTTTAAGGTAATTTATGATATGTTGACACACTGCAACAGCATACAACAGTGGATCTTACTTAGAATAAATGTAGGTTTACTTATAGTTAATATTTTTCCTCAGAAATGTTGTTTATGTTGATTCAATTGGTGCTATTATAAGCTTTAACACAGTACTTACTTATAATTGACACCTTATACATACTTTCCAACAACTTGTGCTTTTATTTATTCTATTCTTTTTTTGCTGAATAATGATTTATATTTGTTTTAATTTCATTACATTTTTCATGAATGTTATTTAAACTGCAAATTTATACAGTTAAAACAAATATGATACTGTATATAATGTATCATAAAACATTGACATAAATCCAAAAACATTGCAGTTCATGAAAATTCAATCTCTTGAGAGGAAGACTATGGACATCACCCCCCCCCCAAATAATCCTTGAAAGATCACCTTTTTTTATGTATGAAACTTCACAAAGCAGTTTTTTCATGTGCAGGAAGAGCAAGTTCTGCCCTTTTCTTCTTTACCTTGCCATAGAATATGGCCATGCTTACTGATGTAATGTTACCTGTATTCATATTTAATCAAAAGTAAAATTGCCATTTCAATTTGATTATATCCATAATACAAATGCCATTAACATACGACTAATCAACATTATTTCACTAGTATTAATGTTGTTATTGTTACAGCTTAACAGATTGCAGCTGACCTTGCTAGCTAGCTAAACTATTGTAATAATGTCATTTCACTATTGCACAGTGTTGCCGCTTGGCAACACATACATTTGAATGATTTACCAAAAACAAATTTTATAAAAACTTTTTTGAGAGGTGAATATGTCATCATAACATCATAACAATGATGTTTCCGATTTTTTTTGTGGAAGTGACTCGGACTGGTCCTTGTTTGTTACTGACACTTTAGTTTGCTTTCAGCAACTACCGACAAGAGAAGGCAGTCTGTCAGAAATCTCGCCACAGAAAAAAAACTGCATGTCATGTGACTTAATCAAAGCACATCATTGGCTAAACTAAGGTCTTCTCTTTTCAACAAAAAAACCCAGAGAATGTTCTCTTAAAGAGACAGTGGCAAGGAAATGAACACAAAGATATGTTCCATATGGCTACACCGATGGCCATAGAGGGTTAAATATAAAAAACTTTCAGTCAGAACAGCCGGGATTGTAGTCTACTCTCCCAGGATCAGGAAACGGTCCTCCATAAAATGTGCTGAACATTGAATATTTGGGTTGAAGTGTTCTGGAACAGTGTTTAAATACAACTTAACCACTGATTTCTGATATCATCCTCTTTTGGAAGGCCAACAAGTAGTTTCGCTTTCACAACGAACACAGCATCACACACAGCGGGCTAGAGTGAGCAGAGGCCGGCGGCTAGAGTGAGCGATGGCCGGTGGGCTTGAGAACGGCGCGGTCGGCGGATTCGATGAAGGAGTGTCCGGCGGGCTTGCGGCAAACAACCTTGTAAGATTCAACCAACAAATGCATTGACCAATGTTATTATGGGAAATCCCTTACCAATTGAAAGAATACTACGACAAATATATTTTCCTCAGCAAACATTCAAACTGTTTTAATATGAATATGAGATAGGTCTGAAGAATGAATGCTGTATCAGATGCAGGTAATCACACTTGGGCTGCTCTTTTAAACTGTCAAATTGAGATTAGAATCTGTGGTGGAATGAAGTAGTTCTGCACAAAAGAGGGGTTTATTAGGCACTCCGTTGTTTCTTGTATAATTACACACATGCTCCGTTGAACTGTTGTATAAATGCAATTTCACACTCGTAGCCGTGCAATATGACTCTGTATCAGCCGTGCTACATGGCTACATATGTGATATTGCTCATGTTATGTTATGTTTAGCTATGTCTTGAATCCCCACTTTAAGTGGTTAAGTTGGGAAACAATAACAGTCATTGGATTCAGGAAACAATAATCATTGAAGTATGTTGTTAACGCCAGCATTTGCAACCATGGTTGGCTAATTATGCTTTTGGGGAACACACACCAGACTAGCACAGTAAATAAGACTATTGTTCTTATCTAAACTACTGGTGTTACAGTTTAGGTATTAGATGCATTACCTCTGAGACAATGTGTTCATTCTCTGCAATACTACATATTCTGTTTGTAGCAATCATTAAATATGTAATTTACTCTAAACACAAGAAAGAAAAAAACAAAATATATTTTTTTCATTGCTAAGCAGGTTTATTCAAGTATAGTTTGCTATATTGTTTCCCAATATAACTCCTTGAACAAAGAGAAAGACAGACAGTGTAGACATTTAATTCCATTTATGGTCAATTTTAGTCATATCGATCCAAGAATGTAGAAGAATATAGTTTGGTGTATACTGTTTTGAAAGCACTTCCTCTATAATATTAAAACAATAAATGTATACAGATTACAGAGATTTCAAATTTTCTCTGCATTCATTAATTTGAATTAATGCACAGGCAATAAATTAATTAATTTGTACTGCCTGGTTTAGCTTTAGTAGTTTTTCCAAAGTCCTTTTTCATAAGTGATATTTTTTATTTAAATATCTGCAATATCATTGTTTTACATGTATATGTTTAAATACAAGGAAGTGCTTTCAATTTCTTTATCATTCACACAAAGTATTTAGACAGAAATGCAGGATCTTTCAATCATCATGGTTACTGAGTTTTCTTAAAGACCCATGGTGACTGCTGCAGAGTGTTGGAAGTCCAAAGATCTGCGCCTTCTACGTCTATATCCAACCTCGCATGACTGAAGATGACAGACAAGAAAATACATTTATCATTAAATACATGGTTTCTACAATGCAAATGCTGTTGAATGTGTTGTCTTTTAGAAAGACCTGTCATAAAAAGTTCATTATTTACTTGAAGTTTACTGTCAAAGCAATGAGTGGACCACTCAAATTTACTGTCCAAACATACCTGTGCACATCTTCCATTCTTTACAAGGCAGAGATGAACTTGACAGTGCAGGAAAATGCGGTCAGAGTTTCCTGAGAAGGTGAACATCCTGAAGGAGAAATGGCTTGTTGTACCATTACCATTCTGAAGAACCTCCACTGTGCCATCTTCAGGGTTGGGGCATCTAGGAAGTTTTAGAAAGGAAGGCAATAGAGGGCAAATTATTGCATGGCATGATCAAGTATATGGTACAACAGTTTTGCTGTACTCACTTTCTAAAATTGTGACAAATTTAGTCAATTAAACATGAAAACATCAAGTCACTCACTCTCTAATGATTAGACTCCAACGAATATCATGGTCAATATCATTAACAGGTGTTGCCCAGCAGTTGTCCAGAACTGTTGCGATTTGACTTCTATCCACTCCTAACACCTCAACAGCCACATATATCTGCTGGTTCACTTGTATTTCCACCTCTCCTTCATATGGGCTAGTAAACTGTGCATCATGGTAGGGAACCATGTGGATCTCATATCTGCCCTGGCCAGGAATCTCCTGACTTATCACACTGGGGGCAAAAATAAAAAAATATCAGCAACCGTTACATACATAATTGGTAATCTGATAGTTGATAGCTTATGTTGATAGCTCATGGCTCATGCCTTACTAAACTCATTCTACCATCCTTTCACTTACCAGCCCTGGGCCTTAGGCAATGTCACAACACCAAATAAGCAGAACAGCAGACTTACTTACTATAACCACTCTAATCTTAATCAAAACCCTAATCTCATGTTGCATCAGGTGGAAATTCTCTGTCAAGTCCAAAATTAGATAACTGATTTTGTAGGTAATAAGGAGCATCTCTCATGTTCTAAAGGACAGACATGTTAACTATTGGAACTTGAATGTTGTCATTCCAAATGGTTCAAAAACATGAAGATTGACCAAAATCGCAGTAATGCTTTGTCTCGATCACTTCAATTAGAAAACTATTCACTGTCTAAATACTACACACTTGTATTGAGAAGGTACTGTGTGGCCTTACCCGCCTTCAGCTCGGATGCCCATGGGCATAGATAGATTCTGGATCAGAGGATATGCACAAGAAAATGCAATATTCATCCATCTTTCTCTTGAAATGATGCTCTGATTATTGCTTCTCAAGATAGACTGAACGGCATTTTGGTAGATGAAGTGAGTCCTGTTGCTCTATGAGGACATGAATAAATCTCAAGCTACAGGTCAACTTACTAATTGTACATATCAAAACATACATACATACAGCTCTAGTGAAACAAAAATGGAAGGATAATTACTGTCAGAGTGGTATCACATATGTGGTCTTCATTGTCAAAATTAAACACAAGTCTGCCATCCTCAAGGGTCCCTCTGCAACTTGGGTCATTTAGGTGAAGGGTCTCAGCAGAAAAACCAGATTCAAAGAGCTGGCAGCGGGACAGAGAAATGGAGCCAGTGCTACTGGCACAGGACTCCACAGCATCTGAGCAGATAAAGGATTAAAAATATATAAAAAAAAATTTAACATGTACTTTTTGGCATTTTTGCTTTTATTTTTTATAGAACAATGGGGTGGTGGCTGGGACTTGAATTTTGATATCACTTGAACCATGCTATACATCGAAGAACATTCAAATTTTGGGGATATTACTTTCTCAATACCTTAAGACACGTGAAGACACATCTTCTCTGAGAGTGTTATAGCATGCTAATGGCATGCTGTATACTAATGTGCTAACAGAGAGCATGCTGAAACTCTTTTAGAAAAGTCTAATTTAAAGCACGACCTCTGCAGCCAATAAAAACAGTGCTTCTGTACAAATTCATTAAATTAAACAATGAATGTTAAGATAAAACCTTAGTCAGGATAGACCCCATATTATTCCATCTATAACTCAGGAGGCTGTTCAAAACCTGGCCATAACACAAAGCACCACTCACATAGTTTAACTTTAAATGAAAATTTTTGTCCCAAATCATTGTTAATGTGCATAATGACTTCACCCCAGGCTGCAAGATGGAGTGTGTGCATTTGAATATTTGAATTTTTCAGTGCAATGTTTATTTATTTTTTTCTCTGTGGCTTTAATAAAGTCTGTATTCTTTATATACTATTTTCTGTTTTATTTTTGCTGTAGTTTTTATTGACTTTGTTCACCATTGTTAAGGCTTGTCTTACTACTAGTGGAACTAATAAACTAGTGGAAACTTTTTGGACAAAGATCTTGTTGCACATTTAAGAGACAATTACTGTTCACCTTGTTACAGTGTTAATGCATTCCAGTGATCTTTCTATCACAACAGCTGCATTTGCATATTGCACTATTGCATATTGCATTTAACAAAAGTGAAGGGTGTAGAGCAGGGGTGTCCAATCCTGCTCCTGGAGGGCCAATGTCTTGCAGAGTTTAGCTTCAACATGCTTGTCTAGGAATTGTCTGAAGACCTGGATTAGCTGAATCAGGTGTGTTTAATTAGGGTTGGAGATAAACTTTTTAGGATAGTGGCCCTCCAGGAGCAGGTTTGGGCACCCTTGGTGTAAAGCCCAACTAAAGGAAACTAATCACCATTATGGTGACTTCAAACTAAACTATTTTCAATAAAACATAGTTAAAGCAGCAAAATAACAATGCTAAAACATTTACTAGAGCTAAACCTCTATTAATTCACAATGAAAACTTTTCTACATGTATGAAAGAAATTAAGGCAGTAGTATCAATAAGCTTGGACGTTATCGGTTCTGCTTTTGGTGCTGGAGAAATTAAAATAATACTTTTAAACACTAAAAATGCCTGCATTTACAAATATATGTTTTATATTTGTTTGTTTTTGTAATAGTGATTGGTTCATCCTTTGCTAAATATGCTTCTGTGCAAGATCTTTGTATGATGACAGGTTGGTCCTCTCTGCATAGCTTTGTCAGGTTTTACAATCTTGAATTTGCAAATTAATAATAACTGATTATTGACTCTCACGTGGCTAATGTATGACACCTGTATGTCACTGTAATCTGTTTACCTTGATTACAAACATCATAGTGCAAAGCTTTTGTTTCCACTATAATTTACTGATTGATCATTAATTACTTTTTTTACTACTCTGCATGGCTCCCCTGACATGCTCTGGTGTCCCGCAGGGGAGGTGCACCACACACTTTGAAAACCAATGGCCTACAACTATTCGATTATGAATATTTGAGTTTTACACTTTCTTAATATGTAGCAAGAGAGAAACCAGAGATGCATGTTGCACTTTTTTTGCATTTAACATTTGTAACTCAGTGTTTGTTCAGTGTGTGTGCTATGTATCTTTTCATTTGTTTTTTTAACATTCTTATTACACAATAATCAAAAGTTAAATATCAAAACATAATTAGCTATGATTTTTTTCTATACATAGTAGAGCTGTAAACTGAATAAAACAGTGTTTCTGTGTGATTAGTTATTTTGTAATATTGTTTTAACAAAGTAATTTTAACAAATAATATTATGGCTATATTTATTACGGCCTCCAACTGCTCTGCCTTGAAAAGAAGGACCGTTTACTGGTGGACTACACTCAACTCAAACTTTTTTAGATCTGGTGTGGCTTAAGAACTATCCAGAGTAGCTCACTCTGCATTTTGTTTTTTTTACTACACCAGCCTCAGTGAGTGGCCCAAGGCATGTCTCCTGGTGGACAGTCCTTAGGAGTTTCCTCAACACCACAGTGGACGTTCTTCCTGGCTGTACTCTGGGTCCCCTTCTGACACTTCCTGCTCCTGGCTCCTATCTCCGTCATTGCCACCCTGGTCTCTCCACCCATTATTTTCCACGGTTTCCTGCTCTTCACAGACTCTGGGTCCTCCTCCAAAGCACCCTCCCTCCCTTCTCAGTTTCTCTGTCCGGTATCGTTTATGGTAAATTGTCGTTGCTCTGTTAATTTTTCTCCTATATATTTCTCTACACGTGACAGTTTGATTAGGGTTGGAGCTAAACTATGCAAGATATTTGGTCTCTAGGTTGAAGACTTCTGTATCAAACCCATAATTTTAAACATTTAAGAAGAAAATTGCAGCTATCAAACTACTATTTTTGTTTATTATTATTTTTTCTATCACTGTATCTACACTAACACCTTTGTGGTTTAATCTTTGAGTCAAGAATAAAGCAATCCATAGTCAGACAGAGAAGGACATGTGTTGGTGTCCTAAAAGTGGGTCTGATAAGTGCACAGATTACATATTGACCATTCTTGGTTGGAAGAGGTGTGCCTTTCAGAACTAGATCCATTAACTGTGTTAATTATTCTTAATGCTTTGAACAGTCCATATTAATCACACAAAATGACGTAATATTTTTCTAATGAATGGAATCACAGTTTTGAGAGAATGAGACAAGAGCACATTTTAATGTGAGCGTATGAAAGCTTTTTAGATGAATGTACAGTACGAATGCACAACAAGTGTGAGAGCACTCACCAAAGACTTCAGGATTTGGTCTTTGTCCATCCAGGCAAACACAGCCAAAGACACCGCTTCTCTGCTGACAAGCCTCATATTCAGTGCAAGTATCACAAACTATAACAGAAAAAAAACAATTGCACAAAAAAAACATGAAAGCATGCATTGATTTGGATCTTGACCTAACCATATGTGTTAAAGTATACTAGTACATCAAAATGGCTGAAGACTGTAGCCATTGTATTTACACAATGAAAACAATATGCTAAAACAGAGAAAACAGTTTAAAGCTTACAGTTTCCCGAGCCATCAACACGGAAAGTCCAGCGACCATTCACATTGATATTACTGCTGAATGAGAGTTCTGGGGCGCTGGCTGCTGGAATTGTGAAAGAATTGACAGAGTCCACTGTGTCATAACCAGCCTGTAACAGAAAAAAGAGCATGTAAAACCTCAATCAAATCCTATTCCAAATAAAACCATCTCTTGCTCATAGATAAGGTATGAATTGGGGCATAAGTAAGTCCTTGTAATTCATTTCTGCTAATTATGTATGGATCTTCACTCCACTCACCAGCCAAACTTGTCCTGTTTCTGCAATATCACCATAGTTGATCAGGATGAAAGAGCGTTCACCATTGGAGACTAAAACCACTTGGAAAGTAAACCCCTTACAAACACAATTTCAAAAAAAAAAAAAAAGTTTGACAAATTTTAGAACCAAAAACACACAGAAGCATTCATAAAAAATCAGAGATTAGTTGTTCTTACCCCCCAGCAGGTGATTACGGCACACTGTCCCAGGTACCACAAGGCTGATGTACAGGTACATGGAAGGCCATTAGGGAATATTTGGTTACAGCTTGAGTTGCTTGTGCCAGTAGTACAGCGCTACTTGTATCCTCTCTATAGGAGATAGTTCCACCGTTTACATTGTAAAGGTCGGTCCACAGAGGAGCAATGATGTCTATTCCAGCGTTCAGATAAGGAACGTAGGCAGACAGTGGTTGAGTAAAAGTCAGGTGACCATTGTTGTTGACCTACAATTCAGATCAAATTGCTGTAGAATTATTTGCTACCACTGAAAATTCATTTAAAAAATATATTTAAAAACGTCAAGTTGTACACTTAAACATGAGTAAAATCTGTTTACTGAAGGAAAATACTGCTGTGTAATTAATTGATGTAATTAAAAGAAAAATATCCTCAACCAAAAAGTTATAGTCCAACGCTTACATAGATCTGATTGTATGTGCGTCCAAAGTATTTGAAAGGCTGCTGCAAGTAAATGGCTTCAGAGCTTCCATCATCTGAAATGGGATTTACCACGTCTCCGTTCCCAAATGGCAGGAAATTAGCCGGCACTAGTAAAAGTAGAAGCATCAATGAATTGTTTAGATCTTCCAAATGAACATAAGTTCTCAAAAGGCAATGGTTAAAAATTGTAGTTTTATGTTGCAGACAAACGGGCAACTCTTTGGCTTACAGTTTATCCAACCATCAACACGGAAAGACCAGCGACCATTCACATTGATATTACTGCTGTATGAGAGTTCTGGGGAGCTGGTTGCTGGAATTGTGAAAGAATTGACAGAGTCCACTGTGTCATAACCAGCCTGTAACAGAAAAAAGAGCATGTAAAACCTCAATCAAATCCTATTCCAAATAAAACCATCTCTTGCTCATAGATAAGGTATGAATTGGGGCATAAGTAAGTCCTTGTAATTCATTTCTGCTAATTATGTATGGATCTTCACTCCACTCACCAGCCAAACTTGTCCTGTTTCTGCAATATCACCATAGTTGATCAGGATGAAAGAGCGTTCACCATTGGAGACTAAAACCACTTGGAAAGTAACCAACTTCAGACAACAACAATTCCAAAAAAAAAAAGTTTGACAAATTTCAGAACAGAAAGCACACATAGAGCATTTATCAAAAATCAGAGATTAGGTCTTACCCCTTCATCACTGTTGTACGGCACACTGTCCCAGGTAGCCACAAAGGCTGATGTAGCAGTAAAAGGCACGTTAGGGAAATATTGGTTAACAGCTTGAGTGACTTGTGCCAGTACAGCGCTACTTGTATCCTCTCTATAGGAGATAGTTCCACCATTGCCATTGTTAAGGTCGGTCCACAGAGGAGCAATGATGTCTATTCCAGCGTTCAGATAAGGAACGTAGGCAGACAGTGGTTGAGTAAAAGTCAGGTGGCCATTGTTGTTCACCTGAAATTCAGATGAAATTGTTGTAGAATTACTTGCTACCACTGAAAATTAATTTTAAAAACATATTTAAAAACATCAAGTTGTACTCTTAAACAGGGGTAAAATCTGTTTACTGAAGGAAAATACTACTGTGTAATTAATTGATGTAATAAAAAGAAAAATATCCTCAACCAGAAAGTTATAGTCCAACGCTTACATAGATCTGATTGTATGTGCGTCCAAAGTATTTGAAAGGCTGCTGCAAGTAAATGGCTTCAGAGCTTCCATCATCTGAAATGGGATTTACCACGTCTCCGTTCCCAAACGGCAGGAAATTAGCCGGCACTAGTAAAAGTAGAAGCATCAATGAATTGTTTAGATCTTCCAAATGAACATAAGTTCTCAAAAGGCAATGGTTAAAAATGTTTGTTTTATGTTGCAGACAAACGGGCAACTCTTTGGCTTACAGTTTAGCGAACCATCAACACGGAAAGACCAGCGACCATTCACATTGATATTACTGCTGTATGAGAGTTCTGGGGCGCTGGCTGCTGGAATTGTGAAAGAATTGACAGAGTCCAATGTGTCATAACCAGCCTGTAACAGAAAAAAGAGCATGTAAAACCTCAATCAAATCCTATTCCAAATAAAACCATCTCTTGCTTATAGATAAGGTATGAATTGGGGCATAAGTAAGTCCTTGTTATTCATTTTTGCTAATTGTAAATTGTGTATCGATCTTCACTCCACTCACCAGCCAAACTTGTCCTGTTTCTGCAATATCACCATAGTTGATCAGGATGAAAGAGCGTTCACCATTGGAGGCTAACACCACTTGGAAAGTAACCACCTTCAAAAAACAAAAAAAAAAATGTTTGACAAACTTTAGAACCGAAAACACACAGAGAGCATTCATAAAAAATCAGAGATTAGTTCTTACCCCTCCACCAGTGATGTACGGCACACTGTCCCAGGTAGCCACAAAGGCTGATGTAGCAGTAAAAGGCACGTTAGGGAAATATTGGTTAACAGCTTGAGTGACTTGTGCCAGTACAGCGCTACTTGTATCCTCTCTATAGGAGATAGTTCCACCGTTTACATTGAAAAGGTCGGTCCACAGAGGAGCAATGATGTCTATTCCAGCGTTCAGATAAGGAACGTAGGCAGACAGTGGTTGAGTAAAAGTCAGGTGACCATTGTTGTTGACCTAAAATTCAGATCAAATTGCTGTAGAATTATTTGCTACCATTGAAAATTCATTTTAAAAAGATATTTAAAAACATCAAGTTGTACACTTAAACATGAGTAAAATCTGTTTACTGAAGGAAAATACTGCTGTGTAATTCATTGATGTAATTAAAAGAAAAATATCCTCAACCAAAAAGTTATAGTCCAACGCTTACATAGATCTGATTGTACGTGCGTCCAAAGTATTTGAAAGGCCTTCTGCCAGTAATGGCTTTCAAGCTCCTCATCTAAATGGGATTTACCACTCGCCGTTTTCCAACGGCAGAAATTATCCTGCACTAGTAAGTAGAGCCATCAATGAATTGTTAGAGATCTTCTCCACATGAACATAAGTTCTCAAAGCAATGGGTAAAAATGTTTGGTTTTTAATGTTGCAGACAAACGACACTCTTTGGCTTACAGTTTAAGCGAACCTCAACACGAAAGACCAGCTACCATTTCACATTGATTTACTGCTTGGATGAGATTCTGGGGCCTGGCTGCTGGAATTGGTGAAAGAATTGACAGAGCCACTGTGTCATAACCAGCCTGTAACCTAAAAAAGAGCATGAAAACCTCATCAATCCTATTCCATAAAACCATCTCTTGCTTATAGAGAAGGTAAATTGGGGCCATAAGTAAGTCCTTGTAAGCATTTCTGCATTATGTGATGGATCTTCACTCCCCTCACGCAGCCAACTTGTCCTGTTTTCTGCAATTATCCAACCATAGTTTATCAGGATGAAATATCGTTCACCATTGAAGGCTAACACCACTTTGCAATAACCACCTTCAAAAAAACAAAACAAAAAATGTTTTGACCACTTTTTAGAACCGAAAACACACCGAGAGCATTCATAAAAAATCAGAATTAGGTTCTTACCCCTCCACCAGATGTCCGGCACACTGTCCCAGGCTAGCCGACAAGGCGGAATGTAGCAGTAAAGAGTCACATTAGGGGAAAATATTGGTTAACAGCTTGATTGACTTGTGCCAGTAACAGCGCTACTTTTGTTCCTCTCTCATATATGAGATAGTTTCTCCACCGTTTAAACTTGAAAAGGTCGGATCCACAAGGATCAATGAATTCTATTCCAGCTTTCAGATAAGAACGTAGGCAGACAATGGTTTATTAAAAGTCAGTTGACCATTGTTGTTTGACCCTAACATTTCAGATCAATTGCTGTAGATTTGTGCTTTCCATTGTGACAATTCATTTTAAAACAGATATTTAAAAACACAAGTTGTACACTTAAACATGAAGTAAAATCTGTTTACTGTAAAGGAAATACGGCTTGTGTCCTTCATTGATGTACTTAAAAGAAATTCCGCAACCAAAAGTTATATCCAACGCTTACGAAGATTTGATTGTATGTGCGTCCAAAGTATTTGAAAGGCTGCTGCAAGTAAATGGCTTCAGAGCTTCCATCATCTGAAATGGGATTTACCACGTCTCCGTTCCCAAATGGCAGGAAATTAGCCGGCACTAGTAAAAGTAGAAGCATCAATGAATTGTTTAGATCTTCCAAAAGAACATAAGTTCTTAAAAGGCAATGGTTAAAAATGTTTGTTTTATGTTGCAGACAAACGGGCAACTCTTTGGCTTACAGTTTATCCAACCATCAACACGGAAAGACCAGCGGCCATTCACATTGATATTACTGCTGTATGAGAGTTCTGGGGCGCTGGCTGCTGGAATTGTGAAAGAATTGACAGAGTCCACTGTGTCATAACCAGCCTGTAACAGAAAAAAAGAGCATGTAAAACCTCAATCAAATCCTATTCCAAATAAAACCATCTCTTGCTCATAGATAAGGTATGAATTGGGGCATAAGTAAGTCCTTGTAATTCATTTCTGCTAATTATGTATGGATCTTCACTCCACTCACCAGCCAAACTTGTCCTGTTTCTGCAATATCACCATAGTTGATCAGGATGAAAGAGCGTTCACCATTGGAGACTAAAACCACTTGGAAAGTAACCACCTTCAAAAAACAACAATTCCAAAAAAAAAAAGTTTGACAAATTTTAGAACCGAAAACACACAGAGAGCATTCATAAAAAATCAGAGATTAGTTCTTACCCCTCCACCAGTGATGTACGGCACACTGTCCCAGGTAGCCACAAAGGCTGATGTAGCAGTAAAAGGCACGTTAGGGAAATATTGGTTAACAGCTTGAGTGACTTGTGCCAGTACAGCGCTACTTGTATCCTCTCTATAGGAGATAGTTCCACCGTTTACATTGTAAAGGTCGGTCCACAGAGGAGCAATGATGTCTATTCCAGCGTTCAGATAAGGAACGTAGGCAGACAGTGGTTGAGTAAAAGTCAGGTGACCATTGTTGTTGACCTAAAATTCAGATCAAATTGCTGTAGAATTATTTGCTACCACTGAAAATTCATTTAA
>JADLZN010010272.1:17863-100898 GCA_018155175.1 Sinocyclocheilus anophthalmus
ATTTACCACGTCTCCGTTCCCAAATGGCAGGAAATTAGCCGGCACTAGTAAAAGTAGAAGCATCAATGAATTGTTTAGATCTTCCAAATGAACATAAGTTCTCAAAAGGCAATGGTTAAAAATGTTTGTTTTATGTTGCAGACAAACGGGCAACTCTTTGGCTTACAGTTTAGCGAACCATCAACACGGAAAGACCAGCGACCATTCACATTGATATTACTGCTGTATGAGAGTTCTGGGGCGCTGGCTGCTGGAATTGTGAAAGAATTGACAGAGTCCAATGTGTCATAACCAGCCTGTAACAGAAAAAAGAGCATGTAAAACCTCAATCAAATCCTATTCCAAATAAAAAACATCTCTTGCTTATAGATAAGGTATGAATTGGGGCATAAGTAAGTCCTTGTTATTCATTTCTGCTAATTGTAAATTGTGTATGGATCTTCACTCCACTCACCAGCCAAACTTGTCCTGTTTGTGCAATATCACCATAGTTGATCAGGATGAAAGAGCGTTCACCATTGGAGACTAAAACCACTTGGAAAGTAACCACCTTCAAAAAACAACAATTCCAAAAAAAAAAAGTTTGACAAATTTTAGAACCGAAAACACACAGAGAGCATTCATAAAAAATCAGAGATTAGTTCTTACCCCTCCACCAGTGATGTACGGCACATTGTCCCAGGTAGCCACAAAGGCTGATGTAGCAGTAAAAGTCACATTAGGGAAATATTGGTTAACAGCTTGAGTGACTTGTGCCAGTACAGCGCTACTTGTATCCTCTCTATAGGAGATAGTTCCACCGTTTACATTGAAAAGGTCGGTCCACAGAGGAGCAATGATGTCTATTCCAGCGTTCAGATAAGGAACGTAGGCAGACAGTGGTTGAGTAAAAGTCAGGTGACCATTGTTGTTGACCTAAAATTCAGATCAAATTGCTGTAGAATTATTTGCTACCACTGAAAATTAATTTTAAAAACATATTTAAAAACATCAAGTTGTACTCTTAAACAGGGTCAAAATCTGTTTACTGAAGGAAAATACTGCTGTGTAATTAATTGATGTAATTAAAAGAAAAATATCCTCAACCAAAAAGTTATAGTCCAACGCTTACATAGATCTGATTGTATGTGCGTCCAAAGTATTTGAAAGGCTGCTGCAAGTAAATGGCTTCAGAGCTTCCATCATCTGAAATGGGATTTACCACGTCTCCGTTCCCAAACGGCAGGAAATTAGCCGGCACTAGTAAAAGTAGAAGCATCAATGAATTGTTTAGAATCTTCCAAATGACCTAAGTTCTTCAAAAGCATGGGTAAAATGTTTGTTTTATGTTGCGACAAACGGGCGGGCCAACTCTTTTGGCTTTTTACACATAATAATCCACGATGGTCACATTACACAAAACTGAAATTGCACTCAAAATAACACATTGTCAATATTTTTTGAGACCCCCCCCAAAATTTCACAAATCACGTTTTTCAGGGGAGCCCATGTCTTATTAAGGGGAGCCTAGCTCCCCTACTCCCCGTAGTTCGCACCCTGACGCTATTCCAGAGTTTGTGAGCCAAATGTGAAAAAGCTCTACCTCCTTTAGTGGAATTTGTTATCCTAGGTACTACCAAAAGTCCAGAGTTTTGCAACCTTAGGGAGCGTGATGGATTGTAGCGTGGTAGAAGACTAGTTAGGTACGCAGGAGCTAAACCATTAAGGGCCTTATAGGCAAGTGATAATATTTTGTAACTGATGCGGAACTTAATAGGTAGCCATTGCAGAGACTGTAAAATTGGGGTAATCTGATCATATTTTCTTGACCTGGTAAGGACTCTAGCCGCTGCATTTTGGACCACCTGTAGCTTTTTTATTGAAGATGCAGGACAATCAGCTAGCAGTGCATTACAATAGTCCTGTCTAGAGGTTATGAATGCATGAACTAGCTTTTCTGCCTCAGAAACAGGTAACATGTTTCGTAACTTGGCAATGTTTCTAAGATGGAAGAATGCAGTTTTTGTAACATGGGAAATATGATTTTCAAAAGACAAGTTGCTATCTACAAACCCAATTCCAGAAAAGTTGGGACACTGTACAAATTGTGAGGAAAAAAGGAATGGAATAATTTACAAATCTCATAAACTTATATTTTATTCACAATAGAATATGGATAACATATCAAATGTTGAAAGTGAGTCATTTTGAAATGTCATGCCAAATATTTGTTCATTTTGGATTTCATGAGAGCTACAAAAAAGTTGGGACGGGTAGCAATAAAAGGCCGGAAAAGTTAAATGTACATATAAGGAACAGCTGGAGAACCAATTTGCAACTTATTAGGTCAACTGGCAACACGATTGGGTATAAAAAGAACCTCTCAGAGTGGCAGCTTCTCTCAGAAGTCAAGATGGGCAGAGAATCACCAATTCCCCCAATACTGCGGCAAAAAATAGTGGAGCAATATCAGAAAGGAGTGTCTCAGAAGCAAAATTGCGAAGAGTTTGAAGTTATCATCATCTACAGTGCATAATATCATGCAAAGTTTCAGAGAATCTGGAACAATCTCTGTGCGTAAGGGTCAAGGCCGGAAAACCATACTGGATGCCCGTGATCTTCGGGCCCTTAGACGTCACTGCATCACATACAGGAATGCTACTGTAATGGAAATCACAACATGGGCTCAGGAATACTTCCAGAAAACATTGTCGGTGAACACAATCCACCGTGCCATTCGCCGTTTCCGGCTAAAACTCTATAGGTCAAAAAAGAGCCATATCTAAACATGATCCAGAAGCGCAGGTGTTTTCTCTGGGCCAAGGCTCATTTAAAATGGACTGTGGCAAAGTGGAAAACTGTTCTGTGGTCAGACGAATCAAAATTTGAAGTTCTTTTTGGAAAACTGGGACGCCATGTCATCCGGACTAAAGAGGACAAGGACAACCCAAGTTGTTATCAGCGCTCAGTTCAGAAGCCTGCATCTTTGATGGTATGGGGTTGCATGAGTGTGTGTGTCATGGGCAGCTTACACATCTGGAAAGTCACCATCAATGCTGAAAGGTATATCCTAGTTCTAGAACAACATATGCTCCCATTCAGAGGTCGTCTCTTTCAGGGAAGACCTTGCATTTTCCAACATGACAATGCCAGACCACATACTGCATCAATTACAACATCATGGCTGCGTAGAAGAAGGATCCGGGTACTGAAATGGCCAGCCTGCAGTCCAGATCTTTCACCCATAGAAAACATTTGGCGCATCATAAAGAGGAAGATGCGACAAAGAAGACCTAAGACAGTTGAGCAACTAGAAGCCTGTATTAGACAAGAATGGGACAACATTTCCTATTCCTAAACTTGAGCAACTTGTATCCTCAGTTCCCAGACGTTTGCAGACTGTTATAAACAGAAGAGGGGATGCCACACAGTGGTATACATGGCCTTGTCCCAACTTTTTTGATTTGTGTTGATGCCATGAAATTTAAAATCACTTATTTTTCCCTTAAAATTATACATTTTCTCAGTTTAAACATTTGATATTTCATCTATGTTGTATTCTGAATAAAATATTGAAATTTGAAACTTCCACATCATTGCATTCTGTTTTGTTTATTTTCAATTTGTACAGTGTCCAACTTTTTTGATCGTTTGTACTAGAACACCCATATTTTTGACTGTATATGAAGTAACAGTACATCCGTCTAGTTTTAAATTGTAATCCAAGAGATTCTGTGTCTTTTGGTCCAATAAGTAATATCACTGTCTTATCTGAATTTAATAGGAGAAAATTATTGGTCATCCAATATTTTACATTTTTAACACACTCTGTTAGCTTAGATAATTTAGAAGTTTCATCTGGTCTTGTTGAGATATATTGTTGAGTATCATCGGCATAACAGTGGCAACTAATCCCGTATTTTCTAATAATATTACCAAGTGGCAACATGTATATCGAAAATAGGACCTAGGACAGTTCCTTGTGGCACTCCATATTTTACTGTGATAATTGAGATGACTCCCCATTTAAAAGAACAATGTGGTAGCGATCGGACAGGTAGGATCTAAACCCATCTTAAAGGCCGCCCTTGAATACATGTATAGTTTTGTAATTGATCTATGAGTAGGTCATGATCTATAGTATCGAATGCAGCACTAAGATCAAGTAAAACTAGGAATGAGATGCAGCCTTGGTCTGTTGCAAGAAGCAAGTCATTTGTAATTTTAACAAGTGCAGTTTCTGTGCTATGGTGGGGTCTGAAACCTGACTGAAATTCTTCATAGAGATATTTTTTTTGCAGGAAGGAGCACTATTGAGCAGACACAACTTTTTCTAAATTTTTAGACATAAAAGGAAGATTTGAGATGTGTCTGTAATTTGCCAGTTCACTAGTATCTAGTTGTGGTTTAAGAGGCTTAATAACCGCCAGCTTGTATGGTTTTGGGACGTGACCTAAAGACCACGACGAGTTAATAATATTGAGAAGCGGTTCTTTTGCTACAGGTAACAACTCTTTCAGTAAGTTAGTGGGTACAGGATCTAACAGGCATTTTGTTGGTTTAGATGCAATGATAAGTTAATTTAGCTCTTCCTGTCCTACAGTTGTAAAGCACTGCAGTTTATCTTCTGGTGCGATGAATGAAGCTAAAGTATACGCTGTAGAATCTACATTTGTTATTGTATTTCTGATTTTATCTATTTTATCAGTGAAGAAATTCTATTACTATTAAACTGTGAGGGTATATTTAGATCGGGTGGCGTCTGGTTATTTGTTAATCTAGCCACTGTGCTAAATAAAAACCTTGGATTGTTTTGGTTATTTTCTATGAGTTTGTGGATATGCTCGGCCCTGGCAGCTTTCAGAGCCTGTCCATAGCTGGACATACTGTTTTTCCACGCAATTCTAAAAACTTCCAAGTTAGTTTTTCTCCAGTTGTGCTCAAGACTACAAGTTTTTTTATTGAGAGAATGGGTAATATATAGAAAGTAATTTCTTGCCTGACTATCCACCAATATTTTCAGTGTTCAGAGATGATCAGTTATAATTCCCTCTGATAAATACAAATACTCTCTGAAGCGGATCTTTGAAGGCTTCATAAATACTCGACGCAGCAGCCGCGCAGAGGTCTGAATGCATTAAGAAAACCCCAGATAAACATAATAGCCTCACACACCAGACAGCAGCGCTGGAGGCAGATAACGCCCTCCTGCACGCATCTTTCCATCCCTGAGGCTGTTGTCAGAGATATCGCTTATGAAATGCATCGGCTGTGTGCGTGATTCGGATGGATCGTGACCGTATCTGGCGTGGCGCAGCGGTCGCAGCAGGAGGATCGGCCCTGTCTTGAGCGATAGCCCCTCGCTCCACACAGCTCTTCTCAATATTTCATCAGACAGACAGGCAGGCAGAATGTATTTGCTCATACAAATGGCTGCTTCTCGGAAATACTGACAGGAAAACATCAAGCGAAGTGAAAGTGCGGTCCACCTGTTTGCGTAAGAGTATTTCATGTCCAAAGCAACTGAGCAACGTTTTTTTGGACACTCGTGCCTTGATAAGTCTCTCTTAAAGGGTTCCTATTATGCTTTTTCACTTTTTCAAGTTAGTCTGTAGTGTTGCTGTTTGAGCATAAAAATTATCTGCAAAGTTACAAAGTTCAAAGTTCAATTCAAAAGGAGATATTTTATTTAACAGAAATCACTTTTCAAAAACTACAACGAACGACTCGTTTGGACTACAACACATATTTTCTGGGATTTGTGATATCACAAATATCGACGAATGGGACGAGACCTGGTTGAGCTGCACTAGAGAAGGCAACGAGTGTTATCACTATGTCGCAGACACGCTAGCTTTCCCAAGACAGACGAACTTAGAGTGGTTACTAGCCAGCTAACCATCATGCAGCACACACTGGCCAGCTAACCATCACAGCACACACTGGCCCAGCTAACCAGTCACGGCACACACTGGCCAAGCTAACCAGTCACAGCACACACTGGTCCAGCTAACCGATCACAGCTCACACTGGTCCAGCTAACCGATCACAGCTCACACTGGCCCAGCTAACTAGTCACAACACACACTGGTCCAGCTAACCTATCACAACACACACTGGCCCAGCTAACCAATCACAGCACACACTGGCCCAGCTAACCAATCACAGCACACTCTGGCCCAGCTAACCAATCACAGCACACACTGGCCCAGCTAACCAATCACAACACTCGCCGTCCGCGCAACCCATTAAACACTAGCACACACTGGCCCAGCTAACCAATCACGGCACACAGTGGCCCAGCTAACCAGTCACAGCACACTCTGGCCCAGCTAACCAATCACAGCACCCACTGGCCCAGCTAACCCATCACAGCACGCACCGGCCCAGCTAACCAATCCCAGCACACACCGCCCCGTTATAAAAAATTAAAATCTAACCCCATCACATCACGCACTGTCCCATGCTACCCCCTCACCCACACCGTCCCCCGTAACCCATCACAGCACCACGGCCCTGCTAACCATCACAGCCCGCACTGCCCAGCTAACCCATCCAGCACCCACCGTCCCCGTAACCGATCACAGCACACACTGTCCTAGCTAACCAATCACAACACACACTGATGGCCCCGCTAACCAATCACAGCACACACTGTCCCAGCTAACCAATCACGGCACACGCTGTTCCAGCTAACCAATCACGGCACAACACACCGGCCTCCCCCGCTAACCCATCAACAGCACACACCGGCCCAATAACCAATCCAGCACACACCGGGCCCCGCTAACCAATCACCACATTTCGTATTTCAGAAGCGGCCTTTCATATTTATACAAAACTATTCTATCCGTTCAGCCAGACTGAGGAGAGGTGTTTGTAATAATTAAAAATAATGTGAAAAAGGCATGTGTTATATTCGCAACCTAGTATGAGAGCCTGTTTCTGTACCCCCCAAAACCAATCAAGACTTTGTAAAAGAGCATAATATGACCCCTTTAATAAATTGTTAATGAAATGTTAGTGAAATTAAAAATGAATGCTACTTCATCATTTAGGCTACTCTCAGTCATGTCAGTCCAGTCTCAAATATATATTTTTTTCTGGGCACTTTTATGTTCTGCAAACTGGGATTTCCCATCTTGTTTTTGTAAAAAAATATTTAGTACTATGTAATCATATAAATATATATAGACTAATAAAAATATAATAATCACAACATGTATACCGCACAACAAGAATGAATCGAATCTATTAATATTATTATTTCAATAATACTATTGAAGTCACCCTGATATTTAAATTTAAATATTTAATCGATTTAACAATTTTCTCATTATTTTCTTCTTATGATTAATTAAATATTTTAATTTGATAACTATATATAATATACACAATACGGTATGATTTTCTTAATAATATTATTATATTAATATTTTAATTAAATTAATTAATAAATAAAATGAACTGTTATTGTTATATAGTGTGGTTTTAAATGTCATATAACACTTTATCTCATATAAAAATAAAAATGACAAATTTAGAAAACAGAGATGTTTTAATATGCACATTTCTTTTGAATTCTTTTAAAGGTTAGATTGGATTTGGCCTCTCTGTATCAGATTTGCTTTGCGTTTATATTCTTGTGAAGTTTGTTCTTTTTACAGCTTTATTATTTTTATTTTTAGTTGTCTTTTTTCCCATTAAATTGCAATGGCAAAAGCTTCAAAAAAGGAAGCAAAAGCACCATAAAAGTGGCATAATGTAAGTCCATGCACTATATTCTTAGATAGTCTTTTACATCATAATTCATCTGCTCTAGTTCTTTTTTTGAGCATTCAATGCTTTCATGAAGCCTGGAAAGTCATACAGAAAAGTAAATGATGACAGAACTTGCATTTTTGGTGAACTATCCCTTTAAATTGCTCTGAGTGTTTTGCCTTTTTCTGAGAGCAGTTGTGTTTATTGATCATCACAAATATCTAGTTTATTTCATCTTAAACCACTCCAATCTGAAATGCCTTGCCAACCTATATTGTTATTGTTTATGTGAAATAAGACAAGCTTTATATTCTTTCACATGCAGCTCTCAAACCAAAGATGATGCAACTACATGTTATGCATCGATCGGGTTTGATGTCAGAAGTTGAGTACATTGTACACTATTCCTTTAGAAAACAATCATCTGATTGAATATTGTCTGTATGCCTGATGTCAGCATGCACTGATGAAAGTCACATATTCAGAGGCGTTCCTCAGTGAAATCTCAGGCCTGTAGTTTATGGGCGGGAATGATTCTGTGGGCCTGCAATTCAATATAAGCAATGCATTCAACGTCTAAATAAATCATAAAAATAATTAATCTATAAATCATGCTTTGTTTAGCTCCCTCAAAATAAATAGTTGGATGCTTCGAGTGTCGAGTACTGAACTGATGACAGCTGGCGCGGCGAGCGAGTCACACTGACAGCGCAGAAATGAAAACCTGCTCACCATAAAGAAAAGAGAAGGAGGCCTGAAGCAGTGCAATGTTAGAAAAGAGCTGAGGTTATCAAACAAGACGTGTTTACAGCTGCTGCACAGGTCAGGAATGAGAGTCTGACCACTAGACACTACATTTCAGGTTTACTGTATGTATTTGAATTGCATATCAAATGTTACGGATTTAACGTAAACAAGCTAATGATCTTAATGTGATGCATATTTGTCTGTCATGCATAAATGAAAATGTTGAAACTATTCGATTTGAAGTCATCATATTTTCAAAATGTATTTATTCAAATTACTTAGAATCAGCATAAATCCATGGAAACGTACTTCTGCCATGTGAGAAAAACTTATTTTTTTTCAGACTTTTCCCTCACAATTCAGACTTTTTTTTACGGAAATTTAGAGTACATTTTTCAAAATTCGGAATTTATTTCTCGACATTTATACTTTTTTTCTTGCAATTTAGAGTTTATTTTTCAGAATTCTGAATTTATTTCTTGAAATTTAGAATTTTTACTCACATGCAAAGTTTATGTCTCAAATTGAGACTTTTCTCAGCAATTCGTAGTTTGTTTTCTCAATATTCCAATTTTTTCCTCAAAATTCAGTTTATTTCTCAAAATGTAGACTTTTTTCTTGCAATTCTGAGTTTATTTCCCAATATTCAGAATTTTTCTCACAATTCAGACTTTTTCTCAAAATTCAGAGTTTATTTCTCAAACTTTAGACTTTTTTCTCGCAAATTAGTTTATTTTTCAAAATTCAGAATTTTATTTCTCGACATTTAGACTTTTTTTCTTCACAATTCTGAGTTTATTTCTCAATATTCAGACTTTTATTCTCACAATTCAGACTTTTTCTCAAAATTCAGACTTTTTTCTTGCAATTAAGAGTTTATTTTTCAGAATTCGGAATTTATTTCTCGAAATTTAGACTTTTTACTCACAATTCAGAGTTTATTTCTCAAAATGTAGACTTTTTTCTTGCAATTTAGAGTTTATTTCTCACAATTCTGAGTTTTTTTCTCACAATTCAGACTTTTTCTCAAATTGTGAACTTTTTCTTGCAATTAAGAGTTTATTTTTCAGAATTCTGAATTTATTTCTCGAACTTTAGACTTTTTACTCACAATTCTGAGTTTATTTCTCAATATTCAGACTTTTCTCACAATTCAGAGTTTTAATTTTTCTCAAAATGTAGACTTATTTTCTCATAACTCTGAGCTTATTTCTCACAATTAATGACTTGCTGTGGAACAAGCCATATTTAATTAGTTAAAATGTATATTTGATTTATTGATGATAAATATATAAACCTGGTTATTGTGCATTTAACACACATTCAGTGTGTTAGTACTAAAAACACTATATACACAAACAATACTGTATATCTAACCTGTTTCATTAATGAATGACTGAAAATATGAATCACAGTAAGTTTATGGTAAATATTTTTTGAGTGCATTGATTTCTCACATTGAGACCATGAAAATTAGCAACCAAATAATGCTTTTAATCACTCTTTCCTAAAGCTTATAGTTAAAAACAAAAAGGAAAGTCCTCAGGTGCAAAACACAATCTTTTTATTCCCATGAGAATGCGATTAGAGATCTTGTATTTCTTTAAACTTTTTTTTCTTCACTTGTTTTTAAGCAGCAAAGCTCTGCTGAAATATATAGGTCTAATTAAAAGCCAATTAAAAATAGATGGTGTTTGTGGCCTTTTATCTTTGACTTTTATCTGTAAGCTCCTCTCAGATAATGGCAGCATTGAATGTTTATTTAATGCTTTATATTTGAGGATGAAATGACTGGCAAATGTTTTTATGTCTCCCTCTTGTTTCCAGAAGATTTTAGGTTTGAAGAACCCGCTCTCATGTCTCTACTAAAGGGTCTTTGTCGATTTTTCAACATAAATAGGCTAAGAAACCCACAGTATGATGGGCTCTGAAGTGAAAACGGGATATAATTGTTGTCAGAGACCTTCAAAGTAATGTTTTATCTACATAAACCGATTTACTTCTGCTTCTTTTGTACCTGCAGGGAAACACGGCGGATTTCTTTGGTCATTCACGTCTCTTAATTCGCTGATGTTCGGGGACGGTTTATATTCAGCATTAGTTGTCATTTAATCTTTAGGATTGGTCATTTGTGACTAGGTTTAAAGGAATAGCTGCAATCGAAAACTGTGCGGCTGAGCTCCACAAACATCTGTCCTTCTAAAATGAGCAGGTACTGATTATTTCACACGTAAAGTGGTGTATACAACTCTGTTAATGGATATCTAGTTCCATACAGAAAAAAATACACTCTAAAATATATTTTACCAACTAGCCAAAAATATTTTGCATAATAGTATGATTTTCTACCAATATATTATAGATATTTTCGATATATTAAATATATATAGATTATATAGGATCTATAATAGATTATATATATATATATATATCTATATATATAGTAGATATATATATATATATCTATTCTCTCATATCACATTTCCTACAGCAATATATATATTTTTTTAAATACATTTTTTTATATATTTTCAAAATATAAAAAAAATGGCCGAATAATATATTTGTGACAAATGCATTTTAACCTATATATATTTCCTGCCAATATATTTTTTTGGCCTTTTTTTTCATATATATCATATAATAACTTTTTTTTAAATATCTTTTTCTCTCCATATATTGCAGTTCAAGAAAATACATTTGCATTGTACATGTCCCATACAGTAAAAAAAAAAAAAAAAAAACACACAAAATCACATTTGTAAATGTTTCTCAAAATATTACACACAAATTACAAAAAAAAAAAGTTAAATATTATTCAAAATATATTTACCACATATCTTTTCTCCCATTCTGTGTTATTTTTTGTTTGTTATTTTTTGTATCCTTTATATCTATATATATATCCTATAATATATACAAATTCCCATAAGTCATTTGAGCAAAAACCGCACTTGTTTAAGAGATTCCTACCCCTGAACTTGTATTTGAAATATATTTGGTAATAGGAGGTTAATAACTAAATAGATTTTCTATGTCAAATAATTTTTTTTATTATTTATTATTATTAATTACGGGAAAATAATCCCTAACGTATCAGGATTCAAAGATTTCATAGGAGAGAATACTCGATGAGTATTGGCTTTGCGGGAAGAAATCTGTGCTATGAAATCTGAGCTCCAGACCCATTTACACCTTCCATCACGACCCATTTACACCTGCTCCTCCAGCTTTCTGTCCTCCAGGAGAGCCACAATATGCACTTGCTTTATAGGTGCAACAGTTGACATGCTTGTAAAAACCTCAGATGCAGCGAGGAAAGAGTGAGATGAAACTTCAGCGCCATGCAGATGAAACCAGCTTTTGTAGGAACACTTGAGTCAAAGATAAACACAAGAGTTTGATAATAGATAATGGATTAGTGGAGTTTCAGCCAAAGATGGAGTGAATGGAAGTGCAAATGGAGGAATAACACGGTGATCCGTGTTTGAAGTTTGTCTTAGTGCAGATCACATACAGAGATTTTCATTTGCAAGCCAAAAACTTGATTGATTTTATTAGAAAGCTATACCAACAGAAATATGGGATGATTTTAGACTCAAAATGATTAATAGATACGCGCACAATTATCCAAGTACTACAAATTTTAGGCATGTGTCTTACTAACCACAAACAAATGCCTTTTAATTTGAGTCTGTGGAATTCGGGATTAAATGCACAGCGTGTCACCTATCCACAAATGCACATTTTAATCGCTACATGCACAAATCATGATACTTCAATACAAACTATAACATTTGTATTCACAAATGTGTCTCTATTTGAACAAAATGCTGCACATTAATGTAATTCTTATCTCTGCAGACACCGGTTGAAAAGCATTTGTTTCAGTGTAGTGACGCACATTTGCGAATTTTTCAAACCGTGCACTCGTTAATGAATTGCACTGGACCTTGTTCGTTGGTAGTTGTGTGTGTGGGGGACGTGAAATGCTGTAAACTGCGAAAAAGTCTCAAAATCCAAATGAACCAAACAAGATTGACTCGAACTAGACGTCAATTAATGCAGGCGTGTCACCTGATCCACGTATGCACAGAATCCTTTTTGCATGATCAATTTATGATATATTAATGCAGAACAGAACATTTTTATTTGCAAACATGTCTGTATTTGTACAAATCGCTGCACAATCATTTAATCCCGAATTCCACACACTCAAATTAAAAGGCATTTGTTTGTGGTTAGTAAGTCAAGTCAAGTCACCTTTATTTATATAGCGCTTTACAAGACAGATGTGGCAAGCAACTGTACATCATTAATTAGGAAAATAGTGTCAATAATGCAAATTGACAATAGTAAACACTCATTTTTCAGTTAAAGACTTAAAGACAGTTCATCATTGAATTCAGTTATGTCAACATCCAGCTCAGTTTAAATAATATCTTGGCAATCATGTCAACGATAACGCTGGAAATGAATTGTCCCCAACTAAGCAAGCCAGAGGCGACAGTGGCAAGGAACCAAAACTCCATCGGTGACAGAATGGAGAAAAAACCTTGGGAGAAACCAGGCTCAGTCGGGGGGCCAGTTCTCCTCTGGCCAGAAAAAAACAGCAGTTCAGTTCCAGGCTGCAGCAATGTCACATTGTGTAGAGGACTCATCTGTTTCCTGTGGTCTTGTCCTGGTGGCCGTCTGGGAGACAAGGTCTTTACTGGGGATTTGTCTCTGGGGCTCATCTAGTTGACGTGGTCTCTGCTGACATTTAGGGCTGTAGAGGTCCCTCTCTAGGTGCTGATCCACCATCTGGCTGGATACGTACTGGATCTGGTGGCGACGGTGACCTTGGAATAAGAGAGAAACAGACTAATATTAGCGTAGATGCCATTCTTCTAACGATGTAGCAAGTACATCGGGTGTTATGAGAAATCCTTTAACGGATTTGAATATTAGAAGTGTGTTATGTGTAAGCCAGGTTAAAGAGATGGGTCGTTAATCTAGATTTAAACTGACAGAGTGTGTCTGCTTCCCGAACTATTTTAGGTAGGTTATTCCAGAGTTTGGGAGTTAAATAGGAAAAGGATCTTCCGCCCACAGTTGATTTTTATATTCTAGGTATTATCAAATTGCCAGAGTTTTGAGAACGCAGTGGACGTGGAGGATTATAATGCAATAAGAGCTCGTTCCAATATTGAGGTGCTTAATCATTCAGGGCTTTATAAGTAATAAGCAAGATTTTAAAATCTATACGATGTTTAATAGGTAGCCAGTGCAGTGTTGACAGATCCGGGCTAATATGCATGTAAGATACATATATACAATTTACAGTATGTAGTGCATGGATAATTGTGCATCTATTAATCATTTTGAGTCTAAAATCATCCCATACAGAAAGCTCATCTTGAATATGGCTTAGCTTATGATCCGCATAATGACATTTAAACTAAGTAAAGGGGATGCATGAACTATAAACCTGGGTGTATTTTGACTGATAAGAAACCACCTAGCAACCGCATAGCAACATACTAACAACCATTCTGATCATCCTGATGGTGAGTTTTAAGCAGACAAGAACCACTCACCAGGGTTATTATAGCTACCTAAAAATAAAAAATAAATCCATAATTTTTTTTTATAAATTTCGTTTTAAATAAAATAAAGTATACAATTATTTTATATCAGCTAGTTCCCTTGGCAATATTTATTTTCATAAAAAAACACACACACTTAAAACAATAACAAAACACAACAAAATTACTCAAACTTAAAATATAAAAACTATTAATCAAACATAACAAATCTTACAAAAGCTAATCCAAATCTGATAAAATATAAAAAGCACACCTAAAACCAAGTCACTAACACACACACGCAATAAATAATGGAAAAATCTTTTATTTCTATTCGTTCCCATTCAACGTTTCTTATTGCATTAAAAAATTAACAAATCCTAATACATGACAAAACCAACACAATTACTTCTTTAAAAGTAAAATCTTGTAAGTACAGTTAAAATATAAATCTAATAATATAGATATCAAACACATAAAATCTAATTCAAAATATTGAATATCAGACTAAAAAAGCACCACTCAAACTAGTTACCTGAAACTAAAACATTAAATGAATATGAATTATTTCTTAATGAATTAATTCAGCAAATAAATAATTAATCAATCAAAGGTAAAAAACAAAAACAAAAAACAAGCTAGTTGCCAAGGCAACATTTGTCATTTTTATTAATTTTAACCCGATAAACTAAAATAACTTAAACTAAAATGGAAATCATAATGAATAAAAATATTAAAATGATAAATAAAAACTATATAGACATATTAAACAAAAGAGAATTAAAAAGACAAAACAGAATTACTACGTAATTTGTACATGAACTTAATTAAATTAAAACATAAAAATTAAATCTAATTCAAAATATTAATAAAAACTAGTATTTCAGTGATACTAAAATACTGCCACTTTCAGACCATATAAAAAGCTTGTTTTCTGCATGTTTTCTAATATGAAATCATTTGAAATGTGTTTTTCTTTATTGTACGTTTTTTTTAACCCATCACACACTCAGCGGTCTGAACAAATGTGCCAGAGGTATAATTATGTTTTCATTCGCACATTTTGTCGATGATATTTTATCATTCAGAAAATCGACTTCATATGGAAATATCCCTTGCTGTGAAAATGACTTCAACGGTGTGATTTTCACATCTGTAGGCCTTAAAGGGATAGTTCAGAAAAAAATGTAACCGTTGGCACCCTTGACTTCCATATGGAACCCTCAGCCTATGGAAGTCAATGGCTACCGGCAGCTGTTTGGTTACAAACACTCTTCAAAATATCTTATTTTGTGTTCAGCAGAAGAAAGAAACTCATACAGTTTGGTGAGTAAATGATGACTGATTTTTCATTTTTGAGTGAACTATGCCTAGTGTAAAAATAAATATACTCAAATGTATTTGAAATACATTTATTTCATGCGAAGTACATTTTTATATATATGTACTTAATAAAATGTCCTGCAATTATACTTATACTGAAAGTCTGCTAAACTGGAACAACTCATGTTGTACTTAACACACTTTAAATCTGCTGAAGTACAATTAAACATATACTTAGTATATTTTATTGTGCTAAAGTGGAACTATGCGTACACTAAATATTTTGCATTTAAAGACAGATATTATTCAAATATCATACGATCCTCATCAAAAGTGACATTAAAACACATTTTAGATTTAATATTAAGAAAAGTGCATTGTGCACACAAGTAACATGCAAAGTAAAGTTTCATTATAAGTTTTATATCACTAAGTCTCGAGTTATATGTCAGTAAATATGTTGATAGATTCGAACTATACATAGTATGAAATAAATGTATTTTAAATATATTACTTTTTTACTAGGGATATCAGCTTCCCGAAAAATGTCATTGGGTCAAAATATTAGATAAGTAAATAAAAGCCTGAGCCGTGGCCACGAGTGTCAGGCCAAACACGGCACATTTGGCTTCTGCAGCCTCAAATGAGGGTCATTTTGTCGGGTAATGGCTGCTCTCTCTGGAGACTCATTTAGTTTTGTCTGCCTCAGAGAATCAACCTCTCTTCAGGGAAGGAATGTAATCATCGCCTCATTTTCCCCTCTCTTCTCTGTCCAGCACTATATTTACATAGATTTTTCTGTCTGTCCCTCATTTCAAGACTTTCATTTCTCGTGCTTTTCTCATCTCGCTCCTCGTTTCCTTGTTTTTCTCACTTTAAGGGTGCACGTATGCTGAAGAAAAAACTGGTTTAGGATTTACTTTTAAACATTTTCAGAAACTGCTAGTACATTTCACAAAATAATTACAAAGACATGGCAGGTAGCACATTTAATTAAATAACATTTTCATAAAGACCCTAAAGAATCATTCCAACTTGTGGAAAATGGGCATCTGATGTCCCCTTTAATACTTGTTGAAATGCTAAAATGTTTGTTTTCAACTTCCAAATAGGTGTCCAGTGATTGATAAATAAATATTTGATTGCTGAATATTGTACCCTAATTGAAGTAGCTGTTTAGTAGGATCATGATTTTGCATACCATTGCATGAATGACTGCCTGACACATAATATATTATTATATTTATGATTAACAATCAAATGACTAATTAGTTAGAAACTAGTTGTTGGGAATCCATCTGCTTCTTAAAATGACTTTTTTGGTCACTGCGTCATGTTTGCTGTCAAAGACCCTTCGTTACCAAACACCAAGAAACTAAATTAGGATACAATTATGAGTCATTCACAAAGTGTTAAACATTAACCTGTTGGTTACTTTAAAACTAACCTTCATCTGGGAGATCACAGGGATATGTGAATATTTGATCTGTTAACTGGTTGCATATGTCAGATTTATTGCATGACTCAGGCAGAGAAAAGCTGTTGCTATCAAACATTGTTAACTTAGTCAACTGAGTCAGTGTAATGGTGAAGGGATACATCAAATAAGCTTTGCAAAGAAATGCTCCCTTGCATGTAAAAGCATTTTTTATTAGTATTTTTAAAATACAAAAATTCAGTAGTTTATTTTGAATTAGCTTTGTGTGGTATACTCAAAATCTTTTCAACAAGCACTCGAGGACAGGAATTGAGTTAATCAGTAGTACATTTATAGTCATGAGACGCTTGGAACAAAGGTTTTGCTCATCCATACTGAAAACAATATTTTCACTCAAAAATTGCTAGTAAGTTTCTCAGATTCTTAAAAAGAAATGCCAAGTAAAACGCAGTCCAACAATCTTTGAAAATTCCATTTTATGGTGCAATTCCTCTAATATCTCAATTGCTCTTAGACAGAAATAAGTTCAATTGGAGAGCACAGACTTTTGCTCAAGTCTCCTGTTTCACAGATCTTCTGAGAAAGACTTCAGTAATCATTCATGACCTCAAAAGACCTCAAAGGTCACAAAATGTGCAGTCAAAAGCCTGAGATCTCAATATGAACTCATTCAATTTTTCCATAGTGATCTTCACTTCTATCTGCATTCATTTTAGTGCCATATACTCTTCATGTATATGAACTATTGACTCATTTTGCGTCTATTTTTATTTCTCCAAAGGGGTTATAGGAGAAACATCTGAAGTAAATCTGATGCCTGCATGAAGCATCTGAGGCGTCTCATGAGGTTTGAAAGCACAAGATCCAAACAATACAATTTCCTTTGAAGTTTCATTCATTCCTTATAGCTTCAGTAAATTTACTCTCACTTCAGTTACATAAAAAATAAATAAGCTCAGTTTTGCTATTTCTGAGTCAAACTCAAAAAAATACTGCAATTTGAATCATCAGACTTGAAGCACTCAGAGTCTAATGTCCTCCTGAAATCCGCTTTAACTATTTAAAATGAGTTAAACTCAGTTTGAGAGCTTAAACTAACTTTAAGTGCAACTTTATGCCGTTCTAAGTGTGTTGGGGAGAGAGATGGGGATAAAAGTTAATCTTCTTAGTATGTTTCAATACCACGATTCATATGTGAAGAAGAAACACGGACCAGAAGTGTGAATCATGGTAAATATGCAAATATATGTAAATGCAGATGCTGAAATGTTCATTTACTCTTTCATCCGCTTGCATGCTGTGAGACCAGTGAGGAAACACTATAAAATAAGATATAATAAGAATAAAAAATAAGTTTATACATCTGTCATTCCTGTTCAGCAGAGGTTTAATAGTTTGAAATTTAGTTCTTTTTTCTTTACATTAGAATGTGTCCTGTTTAATTTAATTCTGTGCAAAATAATATTAACTATCATACATGTGTATCTTTTTACAGAAGACGCCCACTAAAATGTCATTCAGTGGAATAATAGTTTGTATACCAAAAAATCTGGTCAGGCATATTTAGCACAAGATCCATAAAGACTCTATATAACGATCACAGAAACTAATTCATTGTCACTAATTAATTGTTTAAATCTTTAAAATCTCTTTACCACAATCCTTTAAACCAGGTTTTACTAACCATTTGACAACAAGACGTTTTAATCATTTAAAATATAATACAACTTAGAATGATCACTTTTTCTTTTATCTATTTTAATAAGTACAGGTGAGAATAAGTATGTTTAATTTTTACATAAATATATCTGTTACGTTGAATGATGATGGAACATTATTTCACATTTAAATCATGTGTGGAGTAAGAACATATAAGGAGCCGAAGTGTTTAAAACATACGTGCACAGTTCAGTTGAATGACAAAGTTTACCCACTTTATGTTAGTTCATTTTTCTGACTAATTACAAGAAATGCCGAGGTTTTGCTCATCCATACTGAAAACAATATTTTCACTCAAAAATTGCTAGTAAGATTCTCAGATTCTTAAAAAGAACCGCTCCGATTGATTCAAACTCCTGACTCAATCACACAATTTTCATAATTTCAGCTCTGTAGTCCACACCAGAACAAAATTAAAAATAGAACAATCCAGATGAAATTGATTGGCAGCTTTAGCTTTAATTCAAAAATATACCGAAAATGATTAGACTTACACCATTTTTATACATAGTCCCCCCATTTTCAGGGGCTCAAATGTAATTGGACAAAGAAATATAATCATAAATTTGTTGAGAATCCTTTGCATGCAATGACTGCCTTAAATCTGGAACTCATGGACATCAGTGAATTGAATAATTCATGATCCGCGCTTTGAAATCCCGATCTGAAATGATTGTTTGAGAACATTAATTCAGATGGGGACCTTCGGAGCGCATATCGCAAAAAATCTTTTTTTTTCAGTTTTTTTTTTTATGAAACAGTACAAAACATCAAACCATTAAAGTCTCATGAAACTCCCCCTGTTTCAGCCCTGGTCTTTCACACCTTGGATTTGAAAAAGACTCCAGAAATGGGCGTGTAAAGCTGTGAAAAAGCAACGAAGATAGGGGCCACCTTGATATATTTTAAAAATATAATAATACAATGAACTCTCTATTTCAAGGAGAAGAATATGAAGTATATTCACAAAAACTTGAAACACGCCCGCTCCGGTCCGGATATGAACTCATCGCGGCGTTCAGCGCAGAAACTGCTCTCCCATGCACGCTCCACACATTGTTACATATTAAATATTGTTACGGTCATGTTTACAAACTGACAGCGCGGAAGCTCTTCCATGAGATTTTAATTCTCTGCTGTAATACAACGTCATGCATAATACAGCGCAGTGATTGGATCATAAGAGTTCGTTCTCATGAATAATACTGAGAAAAGCTCAGAAAACTGATGACGTAGACCATGCAAACTCTCCAGCCACGGTAGCCAATCGCCACTGCAAATTAACACATATACATCACTTTTCGTGAAACTTTGCTTTTTGAAATGGAAGAACGAAATGGCTCCAAAAATGAAAAATTAACCACTTTCCCTTTAATAATAGACATAATGGGTGCTATTGTTTTTTTTTTCCTGATGTACAACCTGTACATACGTGTTAACATCTCAAAAAATGTGTTTTGGGGTTTCATGACCCTTTACAAGAAAGTATACACAAATACAAACCCCTGAAGAAAATTAAGCATGGTTTTATCATAGTAAAAGTGTAGTAACCATGTTTTTTTTGTTTGTTTGTTTTATAACCACAGATTTACCATGATTAAACTACAGTATGTAGCAAAACCATGGTTAAGTTGTGGTTACCATGTTTTTTTGTTTTTTTGTAATAAAACCATTGTCAATTTTCATAAGGGATGTGTCGCAAGGTTAACAAAGATGTAACAAATAAATAAATGCACACATTAAGAGGACATATAGGATGAGTTGTCACTGCTTAAGGATTAACAGAACTTTAATCAGAAAAGAACAGAACTTTTAGCTAGCAGGAAACACAAATTAATTAAGTAATATTTTCCTATTGTCACATGTTTGTTTGTGTTTAGTTCCTGTTTGCCCCTTTTTGGCTCAGTTCCTGTTCTCGTTTAGTTAATCATCGTTTATTCTTTTCCCTGTTTTGATTGATTACGCCTACCTGGTTCAGTTTCTCCCTATTACGTTCCATGTGTTCATATACCCAGTGTTTTCCTCAGTTCCCTTGTCTTGCTTTGAAGTCACGTTGTGGTGCTTATCTCTGCTGTTGTTCTGTATTTCATGCTTGGATTGATAATTAAAGACTTACACCTTCGCTGTGTGCCTCATATACCCTCATCGTGACACCTGTATTCTCTTTCAAATAGTCAAACAATCCAAAGAAAACATCTTTTAAAACGGAAAGAAAAGTCACTTACAAAATGAGATCGGATGATCATAATAAAATAAATCTGACCAAAATGTCTGTGTGGGTACAAAACAAGTGAATGAAGAGAGACAAAAACAGCAACTCACTTCAATATCTGACTTATAATTACATCCATAACAGCAACTCACTTCAATATCTGATTTACATTATAATTATATCCATAAGCTTTTTGTGGAATTTGGATGAACTCATTAATCTGCTGTTTGACCTCATCATATTTAAGGAGAGAACTATTTAGTTTCCCAAGTTGGACATTGCTTGTTATGATTTTCGAGAGTGTCGAATTTAGTGGAGACGTTATGACATGATCCTACCAAAAATAAATTATTTATTTTATAATTTGATAGGGATTGACAGTAAACTTGAGATTCATTTTTATATTTTTAACCATTGTTTGAAATATTTGCTTCATCTACTATACACTGATTCGTGTTTGATCAAAAGTATAGAAACAGTCACAAAACATCACAGAATTGATCAAATCCATTGATAATTTTGTTTGCTCGTGCTGCTGTTTTCATCAAACATGATGTCACTTCGAGCAGAATGATGTCATTAGGCTTTTGTTAGTCATCCATTCAAACCAAAGTACAATTCTTTTAAATTCAAATATATGTTTAGGTATTTATTATATTGTCAAGCATGATTTCCATACTGTATATTAAAACACGTATGATGGGAAACATTTCTAAGATCCGTTTCCCAGATGATCAGACTGGTTTGAGTGTTAAACAGCCGTCTCTACCGTGACCAATTAACTTTGATAAATACTGGTGTAATAGAGCTCAGGGAAACTTAACAGCAGCACGTGATTAAGTTCTCTTCAGTTCTACGTGCTACCAATTAGTTTGTGCAGCTGCTTCTCTGGATAAACAAATGATTCATTGCATGCGATCTTCTGAACAATCCTGAGTAATGCGTGTATTTTTGCAATGTAAGTTCCCCTTCAGGAACTCAAGCTGCGTCGAGATTCACTTTGGGAACGCCCCTGCGTGACCGCGTTCTGAAGCACGTGTAAAATCAGTCCAATGGAGCAGCGAGACGTCACAAGCAGGGTGACGTGAGCGCCAGGAAGTATAAAAGCGCATCCAGCAGGGCGCAAGTTAGCTTCTGCTCTTCAGTAGCGCTCTGTGTATGTGTCAGTCTATTTACTGTTGTCTGTCAGTCCACAAGCATTCAAAAGAATATGTCAAAGTCTAAACTAATATCTATGCCGAGCAAACGGCATTAAAGATGTTGTGTGCCTTCCGGGGGTTCGGAAGCCCGCGCTGCAGTTTCTTCCCCCCAGAGAGAGAGCCAGACGCTTCATCCATCTTCCATTCCCGAGGAGGTGTATGTGATGAGTGTCGAGACAGAGGAGACTGTGTACTCTCCACCACAGTCCCTCACGTATGAGGTGTATGAGGTGTGACTCGTGCAGTAGCCAAAATAAAATATAATTTGGCCAGCCGAGAAACAGGCCTTCCGTTTTTTTTTTTTTGTTCCCCGATCTCCAGGCTGGAGGTTCAGATCGTGGGAGAAACCGTACTCATCTGTATTTACAGCCCCACAGTCTCGATTATTCAAAAGAACATCGTGGGGCTGAATGATAAGGTATGTGGGGCGATGCCAGTGGTGGAGCAGACGTTTTCGAGCTATCTCTCCCCATCCTCAGCTTCGTCCCTGAAGGCCCCTAAGCTTCCCACCAGGCCCGTTAGGCTGACAACGAGTCTGGTTGGGAAAGCTTATACGGCGGTAGGTCCGGCTGGCGCATGTTTGCACACCATGGCGTTGTTACAAGCATACCAGGCTGACCTGCTCAGGGTTGGGGCTGCTGAGCGGGAGCAGCCCAAGCCATCAAACTCCTCATTTCGCCAGTCTCAAAAACAGAGCGTTGCCACCCGCACCCCTCCACAGAAAGATCTGGGGTCGGGGCGACGCTTCTCAGTCTGTGTCTTCTAGACCGAAAACGGATCTGCAAACCATTATTGTCTAAGAGGACCTCGGCTAAACGATCCTACCATTGTCAGGTACCTGAGGGCAGCCCACCGGGGGAGGAAAAAAGAACACCTCAGTATACGGTGCCCAATCCTCCTCAATGCCCTCACAGAGGCTTATTGATACCCCTGCCACCCACGGTGCTTCAGGGCTCAGTGAGCTCAGATGACCGAAATTCCCAGCTGCCGCCCACAACGGCACGGGAGAGCTCGCCCCTCAAGTGAAGAGGTTACAGCAGTCTGGTTGGTTGTTCCCTCAGTGCCCTCACGGAGATTCATTGATACCCCTGCCACCCTCGGTGCTTCAGTGCTCAGTGAGCTCTGACGAGCGAAATTCCCAGCTGCCGTCTGGCAACGGTACGGCACGGGAGAGCTCTCCCCCTCAAGTGAGGGTGCTACAACAGTCATGTCGGTTGTTCCTTCAGTGCCCTCACAAAGGTTCATTGATACCCCTGCCACCTCAAGCTTCAGGGCTCAGTGAGCGCCGACGAGCGAAATTCCCAGCTGCCGCCCGGCAACTGTACGGCACGGGAGAGCTCGCCCCCTCTAGTGAGGGTGCTACAGCAGTCAGGTCTGTCGTTCCCTGCCGGTCATCCGCTTCGGGGCACCGAACTGGCTCCTCTAATAAAACCATAGACCAGCCTCGAGAGGCTGGTTCCCTTAATAGATTTTCTGGCAGCGTGGGAACTTCTGCCAAATGTTACAATGGGTCCTGCAGACTGTAGAGAGAGGTTACAGAATTCAGTTTGGTTCTCCTCCGCCTCGTTTTCAACGGGGTCATTCCCACTCTGGTGGGCTCCGAGCAGGCTCTGGTAATGGAACAAGGAGTAGATACTCTCTTGAGGAAGGGGGCCATTGAACGTGTTCCTCCTCTCTCTCTCTCGAGCGTCCGGGTTTTCACAGAGATCCGGTACTTCATTGTTCCGCAGAAGGATGGGCTGCGTCCAAAAAAAAAGAGAAATACATAAAACAAAATGATAAAAAAAAAATTTTTAGATCTCCGTCTTCTGAACCGCGCTATCAAATGTCTTCGGTTCAAGATGCTCACTATCAATCAGATAGTATCTCAGATCCAGTCCGAGGACTGGTTTGTTACGATAGATCTCAAAGACACTTATTTCCGTGTTTCCATCCTTCCTCAACACTGGAAGTTCCTGAGGTTTGCTTTCGGGGGCGAAGCATACCAAAATCGAGTTCTTCCCTTTGACCTGTCACTCTAAACCCCACACTTTCACGAAGTGTGTGGATGCAGCTCTGGCTCCTTTGTGACTCCAAGGCATCCGCATACTAAACTATATTGACGATTGGTTGATTTTAGCTCAATCGGAGCAGATGGCAGTTCGACATCGAGATGTCATTCTCACCCACATGAGAGAGCTGGGGTTAAGACTAAACACCAAGAAGAGTGTACTTTCTCCACTACAGAGAACCCCTTATTTAGGCCTGGTGTGGGATTCTACCACGATGCAGGCACGTTTGATCGAGTCAATCCTCACTGCAGTCAAGAGCGTAAGAGAAGGCCAGTCACTCACTGTCAAACAGTTTCAGAGGCTGTTGGGTTTGATGGCAGCGGCGTCCAACGGTATACCTTTTGGCCTGCTGTACATGAGACCCTTGCAGTGGTGGCTCAAGACCAAAGGGTTCTCCCCGAGTGGAAACCCGCTTCGCATGATCAAGGTAACGCGGTGCTGCCTACGTGCCTTGGACATTAAGAAACGTTATTCCTATTCAAGGCCCTCAACCGATGTTAGGGGAGGGCTACTTGTCGTCGTGGGTAACACTAACGACAGAGGCCTCTCCAGCAGGCTGTTGTTTCTCAGAACCTGGTGTCCCCCGAACGGCGCTCAAGCTGGAGATTCTCGTTCGATGGGATCTCCTCTCTCAGGCGGGGGGCACCTTTCTTCACCACCGCCCGGAGTTCTGGAAGTTGTGGACGTGGCCCCCGAGGGGGCACAGCTCCTAGCATCTGGTCTCTTAACTGAGGTTGTTGAGACTATACTCCCGTCCAGAGCTCCCGCCACTAGGAAACAATACGCCTTAAAGGGGACGCTTTTCACTTCATGGTGCGGACAGCGAATGCAAGACCCAGTCAAATGCGCAGTTGGTGCAGTTCTGGAGTTTCTGCAGGAGCGAATCTCCGCAGGGTCTCCCTCCACTCTGAAGGTAGACTTGCGGCCCGTAGCTGCTTCCACCACGCCCTTCTGGTGGTCAATCTTGGGAGACACCCCCTATCACTGCCCCGTTTTCCCCTCAGTGGCACCCGAGGCTGAGGCCGTAAAACCGCGCACTAAGGTTCCTCATGGGACCTGCTGTGGTTCTGGAGGTCCTTATCACTGGCCCCCTTGAACCCATTAAACGTTTCAGTCAAGTGTTTGCGCACGACTATCTTTCTCCTTGCTATGTCCCTCTCACTTAAAAGGATAGTTGATCTTCAGCCCTTTCGTTTCGTGCCTGTAATTTGCCCAGGCATTGTAGGTGCATTCCTTTACCTGGGGTCGGGTATTCCCTAAGGTGCCCACTTCTCTTGGATAAAATTCTCTTTCTCGCCAGGCCCATAGTACCTCCGTCCAGGAGAGGCCAAGAAAGGCTTATCTGGCTCTTTCCCTTAGAGCCCTGGATTCTTACCGCCACACCGAGCTGCCCCGTGGCTTAAGGGCCATATCCTGTTGGTTTCTGCTTTGGTCCGCCTAAGAAGGGATTTCCGGCGACCAAGCATATTATGGGTAGGTGGGTGGTCGAGGCCAGCTCACTAGCCTACGAGTCCTCTGGCCCCCCATCACCTATGGGGGTCAGAGCGCAATCGACCAGGAGTATGGCGGCCTCCAAAGCTTACAACTGGGTGTGGCCTTGCAGGACATTTGTACTGCGGCGGGCTGGTCCTCTCCACACACATTTGTCCGCTTCTACAACCTGTACCTGGCATCTACCCCAGGGTCCCAAGTCCTCTCTTCGTGATGTGCTCATAGGACACACACACAGGCAGAGACTTGGTAGTATGGAGCAGTGGGTATTCTCATTCCCAAAGCAACCTCGACGCAGCTCAAGTTCCTGAAGGGGAACATCTCCAGGTTACATATGTAACCATGGTTCCCCGAGGGAACGAGATGCTGTGTCTCTTTGCCATACTCTCTGCATCCCTGCAGGTGCTACTTCATTGAAGCTGGTTTGCGCTCTGCCGGATGCTTTTTTATACTTTCTGGTGCTTACGTCACCCCCCTCGTGACGTCTCGCTGCTCCATTGGACTGATTTTACACGTGCTTCAGAACGTGGTCACGCAAGGGCGTTCCCAAAGTGAATCTTGATGCAGCGTCTCGTTCCCTCGGGGAATTATGGTTACATACGTAACCTAGAGACGATATTTTTCCAGGCTTTATATGGACTAATGCACAGTCTGAGGAAGTCAAGCGGGTCACGATAAAATCCTCCATTACTGAGTCACTCTGATTTTATTTCATTTCACGATTTTCTAGCATTTCTGCATGTATTCTTAAAGGAATATAATTGAGTCTTTCTTCACAGCAGATGTTTTGAAAGAAATTTATGTGCTGCCTTTTTTATATATATATACAGTATATATATAGATAGATAGATAGATATTATCTATATCTATATAATCCATACACGGTGCCTCTCAATAATTAGAATGTTTGTGGAAAGTTTCCTTTATTTCCAGTATTCAACTCAATGTCAAACCTGGATTAAATCAGTTTTCAATGCACACAGACGACGTGAGTTTAAAGGTCTTTGGTTTCTTTTACTTGTGATGATTGTGGCGCACATTTACCAACGCCACCAATTCCCTATCTACAATTAAAATATGGTGACATCCATCAGCTAATCAACTCAAACAACCTGCAAGGGTTTCCTGATCCTTTAATGGTCTCTCATGTTTGGTTGAAAACCTAGCTTCACAACATGGGGAAGACTGCGTAATCTGACAGTGTCCCGAAGACAATCATTGACACCCGTCCAGGAGGTAAACCACAAACAAATTCATTGCGCAAAGAAGCTGGTTGTTCACAGAGTGTTGTATCCAAGCATATTCATAGAAAGTTGATTGGAAGGAAAAAGTGTGGAAGAAAAAGATGCACAACCAACCGAGATAACTGCAGCCTTATGAGGATTGTCAAAGCAAAATCGATTCAAGAATTTGAGTGAACTCACAAGGAATGGACTGAGGCTGGGGTCAAGGCGTCAAGAGCCACCACACACAGATGTGTTAAGGAATTTGGCTACAGTTGTCGTTTTCCCCTTGTTAAGCCACTCCTGAACCACAGACACGTCAGAGGCGTCTTACCTGGGCTAAGGAAGAAGAACTGGACTGTTGCCCAGTGTCCAAAGTCCTCTTTTCAGATGAGAGCGAGTTTTGTATTTCATTTGGAAATCAAGGTCCCAGTGTCTGGAGGAAGAGTGGAGAGGCACATAAACCATGTTTTGTTTGAAGTCCAGTGTTAAGTTTCCACAGTTTTTGATGATTTGGGGTGCAATGTCATCTGCTGGTGTGGTCCATTGTGTTTTTTGAAAACCAACGTCACTGACCCGTTTTTTTAACACCAAGATATTTTGGAGCACTGCACGCTTCCTTCTGCTGACCCACTTTTTTTGAAGATGCTGATTTCAGTTTCCAGCAGGATTTGGCACCTGCCCACATTGCTAAAAGCACCAAAAGTTGGTTAAATGATTATGGTGTTGGTGTGCTTGACTGGCCTGCTAACTCACCAGACCTGAACCCCATAGAGAATCTATGGGGGTATTGTCAAGAGGAAAATGAGAAACAACAGACCAAAAATGCAGATGAGCTGAAGGCCACTGTCAAAGAAACCTGGGTTTTCATACCACCTCAGCAGTGCCACAAACTGATCACCTCCATGCCACGCCGAATTGAGGCAGTAATTAAAGCAAAAGGAGCCCCTAACAAGTATTGAGTACATGTACACTAAATGAACACTTTCCAGAAGGCCAATAATTCACTAAAAATGTTTTTTTTTATGGTCTTATGAAGTATTCTAATTTGATGAGACAGTGAATTGGTGGGTTTTTGTTAAATATCAGCCAAAATCATCACAATTAAAAGAAACCAAAGACTTAAACTACTTCAGTCATTGTGCATTTAATTTATTTAATACACGAATTTCACAATTTGAGTTGAATTACTGAAATAATTTAAATGAACTTTTCCACGACATTCTATTTATTGAGATGCACCTGCCTATACCGTTGTATATATATTCTTTAAAATTGGATTTGACAATTTATTTCAGAGAATTATTCAGTAAGTAAAAAGCGATTCTCTAAAGGTCCATTTATTTTATTTTAGGAGTTATCTACAGGCAATGACTATCTATGTTCCCATCATTGTGGCAAACACATATTGTCAATTGAAATGAGTCCCTTCAATTAGCCCAAGTTTTTTATGAAATTGTCTGAATGTGCCTCTAATCATGTAAACTCTATATATATATATATATAATATAATATTATATATATATATATATAATATATATATATATAATATATATATATATATAAAAACAAGCGATACTTACAATAAGTAATAAACATTAAAATATAACCTAAAAGTAATCGGTATATTGAGAATACTATATAGTTATACTATTTCAAAACTGTTTTATTTATTATATTTGTCATATTTAAGTTTTTTTTAATATTCTAAATATTTTCATTAATTTTTTACGTTTTGTTATTTAGTACATTAATTAACTAAATAAAACTGAGAAATGTCCCTTAATAATCTTAAGCTAAAAAAATTTATATTTGAATTCATTATTTATTTGATTCATATATTATATTTTTTTTTTAAGTTGATACATTTTTATGGTTTTATTTTGTTTTAGTTACTATAACCTGCTTTACTTTTTATTTTAAAATCATAAAACTGTTAAATACTTCTAACCATACAATTAATTTTTACTCCACAAATCTAAAAACGTTAATGTGCATTAACAAATAGACAGGCGCGCACACACACACACACAAAATAGCCATTGACCAAAATGCTGAGATGAGTCAATCTCCGTCCCCATTAAAAAAATAATAAAAGTCCATACAACACGTGCTGTACAATTATTTGACGTTTTCTGAAGTTATGTGAGCTTTGTGTGTGAAACAGACCAACATTAACTTCTTATTGACGTTACAATCTAGATGCGTGAGAAGCAATCATATTTGATATTAAACCTGGTGTGAACCATCTTAATGTACCATGTTTATGGAAATAAGATGAATGAACATTCTTCAAAACATCTTCTTTTGTGTTCCACATATGAAACTAATTCAAAGCAGTTTAGAATGACATGACAGTCAGGACAGAATTTGCATTTATGAGTGATTCACTGAATTCTTGCTTTAAGAAAAACATTTCATTAAAAACATAGAGTGGGAAAATAATGGAGCTGAACATATTTCTTTGAATGTTCTAGTTTTATAAACAAATGACATAAAGGCAGCCACATAAAAGCACATCTAAATGACTACATTTGTTTGGATTTCATACTGAAGTCATTTATTCTGAAGCGTATGAGGGATATTATAGAGGATTGAAGCACTTCACTGTCATATCGGCTTGATCTTTATCCCTGCATTTACATTTATTTATTTAATCTTTTAGCAGATGCTTTTATCCAAAGCGACTTACAGATGACAATAATACAAGCAGAAGCGATTAAAGCGAGAGGAAAACAAAGAAGTGAAACTGTACCAAATTTCAATTCAACATAAATGCTATGATTATGAAAAATTGTGTGGCAGGGCAATTCATCTGAAGGCTGAGATTAAAGTATTTTTCTTTGCATTAATTCTTTCTGCATAATAGACATAAATCTTTGGACTCAAAACTGATTTGAATTTTCTTCCTCTTCATGTGTTCATGTTTTCACTCCAAGGATAATGAAAGACCCTGTTTTAATGAATAAAGTATTTAGTAGGTAAAGAAATAAAAAGTTATGAGCGTGTAAATACAGTTGTGAGGTTCAGTTGAGTTCATGTGCAACAGAACAAGCCCTTGATTATAATAATACAGTTGTTTTTGTCTCTGGCAGAGCGAGAGTTGCTTCATAATGTACCATTTTTATAGCCCTCTATGAATGCATCATAATATTTTAATGTGCATCTTCTTAAATAATTTCACGGATGTGCTAGACACATGCAGCCGAGGTGATAAATTGCTTTTAAATCTACACTGCATTCACTGCATGTTACATATTTAGCATTATTTTTTAATCACATTTCTTCTTGCTTTGTTCTCTTTCAGAAACATGACAGCCGGAAGATTATTTTCCAGATGTGACCTCCATGAGGAAAGCTTCAGCGCTCAGTGGAAATTAAATGGATTCTTATATGTTTCATTACAATATCAATCTGTTCTTAAATGTTTCTCCTAAAAATCATCGTATTAAGATATATAGACAAATCATACCGTAACAGAATAGAACATTTCATCACTTAAATAAATATTTAGGCCTACATTTAAGATTAATGTATTTGATTCATCTATTTGAATTACACAGTTTTAACATAAACAAACTAATAAACTTCATGTGATGCATATTTGTCAATCACACATAAATGAAAAGATACACGCAGGGTTATTATAAAACCATTAAAATGATGGATGGATGGATGGAAATAAATTCCAAAAAACTTAAACTTAAGTTTACCTAGTTTTCAAGGCAACATTTCTTATTTTTATGTAGTTTGTCTTGAATAACTAAAAATGAAATATAAATTTAATAAAAACTATATAGACATACTTAACACAAAAAACACAACAAAATTACTAACACTTTAAATAAACGTGAGAGTAGAAAATATAAAAATGTAATTAATTCAAAATATTAATAGTATATCAATAATACTAACTGAATATTGCTTGTTCCACTAGTCATACTTAAACCATGTTCATACTTTTTAGCTGAATTAATTTAATTGTTTTCACAATGAACAGATTCATGCTGATTCCAAGCAATTTGAATGCACCACATTTATTAATTTGCTTTTCCTAAAACCAAATGAATTTTAGGTTTGTAATCCAATTTTGCACGCACTTCAAATGCATAAACCTTACATTTAGGCCCAAATACGTTCGGAGTGTATTGATATCTCTCACATTTGATTGAGACTTTGGTATCTTGGCAAATCTGAGCTGAGTTGAGACAAACTCCAGAAGAGACATGTGTGAGACTCCTAGGGTCTTTTTCTCAAGAGTCTCCACTTGCTCTTCATTGAGTTTAACTGTTGTCTGGCGGCAACACCTGTGATTTTTCTTTTCTATAGACTAAAAACACCCATGTCACAAATCTAAAGCTTTATTATTTCTGCATAATCTTCATTTTTTCCTCTCTCAGCTAATGTCTCTTTGATGCGACATTCGACTCCCAGCATGCTTTAGTGTCTATCTCGCATGTTTTATGCACGGTAGCCGCTTTCTTGCCCGCAAACGCACACGCTGTCACACAATGGAATTAATAATGTCTGCATAGCAAAACGCAGTCTGCTGCTACGCTAAATTATTCTTGCCAGCTAACTGTTATCTGCTGGTGTCTGGCGGCGATCCACATGGCTTTGATCACCTTCACAGTTCTGAATCGGCCCGCCAATGCCACTAAACTGATATCTTTGTAAAGAAAACAAAAGATCCATCCGTGACGCTTTCATTCTGTGGCTGCGAACTTACATTTTCCAGCATTGTGATTCTCCGTCTTTTGTTTCCATTCTGGCGTATCAAGGCTTTTGATGTTTTCTCTGGCCTAAGGCATCGCAGAAGTACTGAAAATGGCAACTTTTTCTCACATGCACAGAAGAACACACAGCATCCTGAAGTTCACAGGAACGTGGCCCGTTTGAGTTGAGACGATCACACGCATGCTGGAGGGAGCTGAGCGGCGAGATCAGGGACAGTCAAATATCACCATTTAAAGAGAATGAAGCTCATATTGAAACAGACATTGAAGTCATGTGTCTCTATGAATAATTTTGAGTGATCCTCTGAATTAGAAACTATGTGCTGCATGTTTATGATGATGACAAAACTTTATGCATGACTAACATGTTGAATATACACTTTAGTTTATGCACTAAAGCATGCTGGGAGTTGAACATCACATCAGAGTGATGTTTGCCAAAAGTAAAATTATGATTATGCATGTAGAAACGATGCAGAAATAATAAAGCTTTAATTTTTGGCATGCATGTGTTTAACCTGGAAAAAGTCACAAATAATTTCTCACTTGTCTTAATGGTTTTCTCACTTGCCTACATTGTCAATATAATTTCTCATAGTTCAAAATTAAAGTTTACTGGAGTATGTTTTACAAAAAAATACTATTTCAGTAGTTCTTTCGACTTAAAAAAAATTACGTTTAATTTTTCTAAGTAAAAATGATAAAAATCAACTTTTTAAATGATATAAAATAAATGCAGAGAGAATGTTAAATGGTAAAACTATATTTATTATTATTATTATTATAGACCAACATTTCTGAGACTGAACTCCTTATAGAGCTTTTAAGTTACAACCACCGAACTCGGTAAAACATGGCACATAGCAACGCCCTAGCAACACCTTAGCAACCAATGTAAAACACACCAGCAACCACCCACAACACCCTTACAGTTAGAAAAATCTAACAACATCCTAACAAACACCCACTATACCCTAGAAACCACAATGCAACACCCTAGTAACCATCGAAAAGCATACCTAGCAATACCCCAGGAAATGCTTAGTAACACCCTACCAGCCACCCAGAAAACTACTAACTGCCTAGTAATGCCCTAGCAACCACCCAGAACACCCTAGCAACTGCACATCAACACCCTAGAACCCCTCCCCCCCAAAGAATACTCTAGCAACCATTGCAACACATTGCAAAACCCAGCAACCATAAAAAATTACACTAGCAGCACCCTAGAAACCAACAGAACATCCTAGTAAGTGTATAGCAACACCCTAAAAACTGACCTGACAAGCAACCATCGAAAAGAAACAACATTGCAACACCCTAGCAACCACTGAAAAACACACTATCATCTTCCCTAGAACACCCTAGCAAAAAAAAAAAAAAAAAAAAAAAAAACCACCATAATACCCTAGACATTGTTACAGCATGGCCTTAACAAACCAGCCAGAATAACCGAAAACCACATTGCACACCCTAGCGCCAGCTGAAAAGCACACTAGCAACAACCCAGCAACCACCCCCAGACAACTCTAGTAACCTGCCTAACATTGTGCCTATCAAACACCCTATCAACGCTTAGAACTCCACTAGAATACTCTAAACCACCCACTTGCAAAACCCAAGCAAACCATTAAAAACAACCACTAGCAGCTGCCTAGAAACACCCTAGCAACTGCACAGGAACAATGTCCAAACCACCAGAATACCCCAGAACCCATCACTTCCACACCCTAGCAACCATTGAAAAAACAACTAGAATCTGGCCCTAGCAACACCCCTAGAAACCAACCAGATCACCCTAGTCAACCTCCTAGAAACCACCAAATACCATAACAACCACATTATCTTCTCCTGACAGACTGCAGGACCTTGAAGGGTTATTTCACAACCACAAAATAAAATTCGTCATGATTACTAACCCCTCCGTTGTTTCCCAACCTACATACCTTGTTAATCTTCGGAACACAAATTAAGATATTTTTGATGCATTCCGATAGCTCTATGTCTATCCCATAGACAGCAAGAGTCCTACCACGATCAAGGTCCAGGAACGTTGCAAGGACATCGTTAAAATAATCCATGTGACATCAGGGGTTCATCAAAAATATCTTAATTTGTGTTCCGAAGATGAACGAAGGTCTTACGGGTTTGGAACAACGTGAGGGTGAGTAAATTAATGACAATTTAATTTTTTTGGGTGAACTATCCCTTCAAAAACTTTTAAAAACATCTTCTTTTTGGTACACTTTATTTTGATATCCCCACTTTAGACATTCTACTAACTATAAGTAACTTTGCAACTACAGTACATGTCAATTCTCATTAATTTGCAACTACATGTCTACTAACTCTCAGAGTAGACTGTTAGGTTAGGTTTAGGGTTCATAGAATAAGTTGACATATACTTGCAAAGTTTCTCATAGTCAGTATGTTGTGGACTTATCAAAATAAAGTGTTAGAAGATATTAAGCAGACAGTCTACTAATACTCTACTGACTGCTAGTTGACATGTAGTTGCAAAGTTACTTACTGTTAGTAGAATGTCTAAAGTGGACTATCAAAATAAAGTGTTATCCTTATTTTTTTTAATTGCTTCAAATGTAAAATATTAAAACTTCAACCTGTTCAATCAATTCTGCATTCAGATCATGTATGTGTGTTGTGTTTCACCACTATTTACATATGCTCTTTCCACAGCAGATCAGTCCAGTCCAGGTCTGAGCTCTGCACGCGTAACCAAGTGAAGGTACGTCATAGCACAGTATGGAGGGCATGTAGCTGTGTCTTGTGCTGCTCTGAATTATTCAGATGTTGTTGTTAAGCAGCTGCTGGCAGAGATGAACTCACACAGCCTACTAATTTGCCTGTGTTTAGAGGCTCGCCGGAAAGCGTCTGAAAGCGAGAAAGTCTCGGCGATGAGCTCCGCCCATCCGTACAATGAGCAATTAGCAGAAAGGACTCTTGGTGTGATGAATAAGATGCTCTTCAGATGGCAGTTGTTCAAAGGAAACGGAGACGGCGGCGCACAGCTGTCCAACTGGATATCATCAACACCATTTAGATGGACACCAACACTATCATTTGGAGATGTAGCAGAGCGATTTGGAAAGAGCGCGAGGTAGAGAAAGTACAGGGCAGTGACAGGTCTGAGTGCGCCGTTTCTCAAAGCGTTATTAGATGATAAACGCAACAACGGCTAATTGTCAAATGGATAAAAACGTACAAGCTCTTACTGATACAGATGTAGAGGTGCTTAATGCAGATGTAACTGCAAACACTGTGTGCTACCATGGAACCATGTTGTTATCAGATGGTAATACTATGTTATTACACAGGCAACAGTGTAGCAACTGCCTAGCAACCACTCACAACAACCTAGCAACCAATGAAAAAAACACCAGCAACTGCCTAGCTACACACTAGCAACCATATAGCAATGCCCTAGCAACCACTGAAGAAAACACCAGCCTAACAACCACACAGAACACCCTAGCAAACAAACAACAACCTAGCAACTACATAGAACATCCTAACAACCACACAGAACACCCTAGCAACCAATGAAAAAAACACCAGCAACTGCCTAGCTACACACTAGCAACCATATAGCCTGCCTAGGCAACCACTGAAGAAAACACCGAGCCTAAAATCACAGACAGAACACCTATCAACCAATGACAAAACACCATCAACCTGCTAGCTACACACTAGCAAACCATATAGCATGCCTACAACCTACTGAAAAACCCCCACCTAAAACAATCACACAGAACACCCTAGCAACCAATGAAAAAAACACCAGCAACTGCCTAGCTACACACTAGCAACCATATAGCAATGCCCTATCTCAGCCACTGCCAGAAAACACCAGCAACTGCCTAGCTCCACCTAATCAACCATATAGCAATGCCCCTAGCAACCATCTGAAGAAAACCCAGCCTAACAATCCCATCCACACCGAACACCCTGCACCAAGAAAAAACACCAGCAACTGCCCTACTGACACACTAGCAACCATAGTAGCAATGCCCTAGCAACACTGAAGAAAACACCATCCTAAAACCACACAGACAACCCTAGGCAACCAATGAAACAAACACCAGCAACTGCCTAGCTACACACTAGCAACCATATAGCAATGCCCTAGCAACCACTGAAGAAAACACCAGCCGAACAACCACACAACACCCTAAGCAACCACTGAAACACAACCATCAACTGCCCTGCTACACACTAGCAACCACAATAGCCATGCCCTACGCACTGCATAAACACCACAACTGCACTATCTACACACAGCAACCATATAGCAATGCCCTAGCACCTACTTAGAACACCATAGCAACTGCATAGCAACCACCCAGAACACCCCTACAAACCAATGAAAAAAACACCAGCAACTGCCTAGCTACACACTAGCAACCATATAGCAATGCCCTAGCAACCACTGAAGAAAACACCAGCCTAACAACCACACAGAACACCCTAGCAACCAATGAAGAAAACACCAGCAACTGCCTAGCTACACACTAGAAGCCATTCACAACATCCAAGCAACTGCACAGCAACAGCCTAACAACCATTGAAAACACAGTGGTAACTGCATAGCAACACACTAGCAACCACCCAGAAAACCCTAGCAACCACATAGCAACACCCTAACAACCACCCAGAATACCCTAGCAACCACATAGCAACCATTAAAAAACACGCCAACAGACTATATATTACATATTTATTTAATGTGCACTGTCCCTGTTAATAAACATATACATTTCTTTGAAATAAATAAACAATTATATTAAAATAATAATAATACAATTATATAAAATTCAGGTCATAAAATAATAATTTCAAATTATAAAAATTTTATAATTAAACATTTTTAATGAATATATGTATATATATAAATATAAATTAATATTTATTCTATAAATATATCATGAAATTAATTCAGTATCTTATATAATACAGAGAGGAGCCTTTGAAATCTGTTGGTCCCTTGGTCAAAAAGTTGACAACCCTCTATGATGGAATGTTCACACTGTTTCCAAGTTTTTTCATGAACCTGAGAATCCTGATTGTATTACCATAGTACATACACAAAACCAGGGTATTATCATGATCTTTCTGATATTTTTGTCATCCGCGGGTCCCACAAATGAAGGAAGTAGATGTATAGAGCTCTCTTGGTTATGATCCGCCTGCTCAGACCATGTGCAGGTCATGAACTCTCCCGGACACTGATGTGTGAATGCACTCAGAAATGCAGCTGAATAATTTGTGAGCTGACGTCTTAAGTAGGACCCCACACTCTTGCAGGGTCCTTCAGCCGCTCTCGGCCCAGCTGGAGACGACACGCTCTGATCGGGACATCACGTCACACATACGCTTGGATCCAAACCTAGTGAGCTGCCTTGCTGTTACACAGGCTGCATCGTAACTGAAATAGAACCTCATAAGTGACTGATTTGAAGCGCCCTACATAGACAGCACTCCCAGCACACGACAGCAGTCCAAACAGCACAGACTTAATTCATAATTCATTCAGAGAAAGTTTGACATTAAAGTTTGTTGCTAAGCTAATGATGCAATGCTCTAAGTCATAAAAAAAATGAGAGTACACAAAGTTTATATTAAAAACTATTATTATTATTATTAAACTTTGTTTACATTCACTTATTTTTAATATATATAGTTATTTATATTAGGGCTGTCTAACGATTAATCGCATCCAAATTAAGTTTTTGTTTACATAATATATGTGGGCATTGGTTAGTTCTTATGTATATAAAATCACACACATACAGCCTATATTTTGAAATATTTTACTGTATATATTTATGTTCATAAATTTCTATCATAATAAATAGGTAGTAATAGAACACCCTCTTTTCTTAATATAGACATGCATGTTTATATACTAATAAATATACACAGTACCATACTATTATGTAAACAAACGTATTTGGAGTGATTAATCACGATTAATTGTTGACAGCACTAATAGATAATTGTACACGTTCTCTCTCAAAAAATTTTGAATATCATGGAAAAGTGTCTTTCTTTTGTATACTTTCTTAGATTCTAGATCATTGCACACAAACTGTAATAGTCAGAGTTTCTACAGCTTAGGAAATTAAAAAATTCAGTATCTCAAAAAATTAGAATATTCCATTTTGCGCTTGATTAGTTTGATTAATTTTGAGTATAAATACTGGGTACCTGGGCTAGTTTAGAACATGCAACCACAATTATGGGGAAGACTACTGACTTGACAGTTGTCCAGAAGACGATCATCAACACCCTCCAAAAGGAGGATAAGCCACAAAAGGTCATCGCTGAAAGGGCTGGCTTTTCACAGAGTGCTGTATCAAAATATCTTTCCTAAAAGTTTGACAACGAAGGAAAAAAGGTGCACAAGCAACATGATATAGCCTCGCAGCCCTTGGGAAGATTGTCCGAAAAGCCCGATTCACTAACTTGGGGAGAGCTTCACAAGGAGTGGACTGAAGCCGAGTCAGCGCATCAAAGAGTCCACCCACACACTAGACGTTCTTCAGAAACTGACCCCCCCCCCCCCCCCCCCCTACAGAGCTGTCACATTCCTATAACCAGCCACTCCTGAACCACAGACAACGTCAGAAGCGTCTCACCTGGGCTAAGGAGAAAAATAACTGGACTGTTGCTCAGTGCTCCACAGTCCTCTTTTCAGATGAAAGTAAATTTTGCATTTCATTTGGAAATCAAGGTCCCAGAGTCTGGAGGAAAAGTGGAGAGGAACAGAAACCAAGCTGCTTGAAGTCCAGTGTGAAGTTTCCAGTCAGTGATGATTTGGGTGCCGTGACGTCTGCTGGTGTTGGTCCACTGTGTTACAGCCGTCTACCAGGAGAGTTTAGAGTTCTTCATGCTTGCTCTGCTGACAAGCTTTTTGGAGATGCTGATTTCATTTTCCAGCATGACTTGGCACCTGCCCACCCAGCATCTAACTCTCTTCTAACTGGTTTTTCTGCCCATGATTATTCCTGTTGCTTACTCGCCTGACCTGAACCCCATAGAGAATCTATCTATAGGAAGATAAGTAACATCCGACCAAACAACACAGACGAGATGAAGGCCACTATCAATAACGCAGTGCCACAGGCTGATCGTCTCCATGCCACGCCGCATTGAAGCAGTAATTCGTGCAAAAGGAGCCCCAAACAAGTATTGAGTGCAGAATTAAACCTACTTTGGATATCTTGAACATTTCTGTTTTGTGATTGATCTTTGAGAAAATATTCAAATTTTTTGAGATACTGAATTTAAAATTTTCCTAAGCTGTAAGTCGTAACCATCAGAATTAAAACAAAAAAAAAACTGGTATCTTGAAATATTTCAGTTTGTGTGCAATGAATCCAGATTCTAGAATATAAGAAAGTTTGCTTTTTTGAATCAAATTACAAAAAATAAAGAACTTCTAATTATTATTATTACTTGGTATAAAAGCTTAACTATTTGTTACTAATATTTTCAGATAGCAATCCTATCTCATAACATTCAATGTGTTTATGTAAAAATGTCAAGTAAACATCATAAACTGTAGCTGTGTTGACTTCAGGCCCTAGAGGAGATTTGTTCTACTGTAGAAAAATCATTTGACTCTGTTTTAGACCCCTTTTCTCTCTCTTTCCCCTTATTTGACTCTTGGCGGATGCTGAAACATCACAAAGCAGCAATCCTATATCAGCCGATAAGGTAGAAAGCGTAGAGGACCCAAGGGTCTTCCTGTAATTGGGAATGGATATGGCATGTGTACAGACAGACAAATCAATATACGTAGGAGGATAGCGCTCTAATCGGATAACAAAAATCACCCAAAAACGCCACGCTCTGTTTTCTTCTCGCCCTAATAGAAGGTTAAAGGGGAAAATAAGCCTATTCCACAAACAGAAATAAGCACTTCACACTCAGGAGACGTTCCATTATTCCATTATCAGTGTTTACATTCTCATGTGAAACCATTTCGCAGAGGCTGCTGATGTGTTCGTCATTCATCTAGCGGAGCTATCAGTGCATGTAAGACAAGAACACCCACAAGAGCTGATAGCAGTTACATCAGTGTTTCTCCGTCCGCTCTCCTGATGCACCAGACACTGACTGCTGCTAGTTTTAGTCAACAGTAGACACGTGAACCTCTTAGGAATATTGCATATAAACACCCTAGCAACCACCCAGAACACCCTAGCATAGCAACTGCCTAGGAACAACTTAGCAACACCCTAGTGTAGCAAGAATAGGAACACCCTAGCAACCATCCAGAGTACCCTAGCAACACCCTATCATAGCAACCACCCAGAACACTATAGCATAGCAGCTGCCTAGCAATACCCTATCAACCACCCAGAACAGTCTAGCAACACTGTAGTATAGCAACCACCTAAGAACACCCTAGCAACCACCCAAAGTACCCTAGCATAGCAACCACCTAGGAACACCCTAGCAACACCCTAGCATAGCGACCACCTAGGAACACCATATCATAGCAACTTCGTAGCAACATCCTATCAACCACCCAGAACACCCTAGCATAGCAACTGCCTAGGAACACCCTAGCACCACCAGAATATCCTAGCAACCGCACAGCAACACCACATCAACCACCCAGAACACCCTAGCATAGCAACTGCCTAGGAAAACCCTAGCAACCGCACAGCAACACCACATCAACCACCCAGAACACCCTAGCATAGCAACTGCCTAGGAACACCCTAGCAACCACCCAGAATATCCTAGCAAGGCAACCACTTAGGAACACCCTAGCATAGCAACCCCCTAGGAAAACCCTATCATAGCAACCACCTAGCAACAACCTATCAACCACTCAGAACACCCTAGCATATCAACTGCCTAGTCCACCTATCCCACTCAGAATATCCTAGCAACCGCACAGCAACACCACTTCAACCACCCAGAACACCCTAGCAGGAAAACCACTTAGGAACACCCTAGCATAGCAACCCCCTAGGAAAACACTATCATAGCAACCACCTAGGAACAACCTATCAACCACTCAGAACACCCTAGCATATCAACTGCCTAGGAACACCCTAGCAACCACCCAGAATATCCTAGCAACCGCACAGCAACACCACTTCAACCACCCAGAACACCCTAGCAGGAAAACCACTTAGGAACACCCTAGCATAGCAACCCCCTAGGAAAACACTATCATAGCAACCACCTAGGAACAACCTATCAACCACTCAGAACACCCTAGCAACCAACCCGAACACCCTACCCTACAACCACTAGAATATCCTACAACCGCACAGCCACACCACTTCAAAACCACCCAAACACCCTGCAGGAAACCACTTCCCCTAGCATAGCAACACCCCCTAGTAAAACCCTACATAAGAAACCACCTAGCAACTCCTTCAACCACTCAGAACACCCTAGCATATGAACTGCCTAGGAACACCCGAGCAACCCTACTCTAGCAACCATCCAGAACACTCTAGCAACTGAACAGCAACACTCTAGAAACTGCCTAGGAAAACCATAGTTACGGCCTAGCAACCACCCAGCAACACCCTATAAACCATCCAGTACACCCTAGCATAGCAACCACCTAGCAACCACATAGCACCCATCCAGAACACCCTAGCAACTGCATAGCAAAACACTCACAACACCCTAGCAACTGCACAGCAAAACACTCACAACACCCTAGCAACTGCATAGCAACACCCTAGCAACCATCTAGAAACCACCCAGAGAACCCTAGTGCTCACATACAGTATATAGACACTTTTAATGGATGGCAGGCTTTGATGGTTGCGACCATACTTGAGTTCACACTTTAGAACCAACGACAAGTTACAAAACAAATGTATTTATGTAATAAATCCAATTCTTCACTTTCAAATGTTCAAACCCTGAAGACTTTAACAAGTCAAATTCACAAAATCAAAATAGTTTGTAAACGATACGAATGCGAATGTAAATAAAGTAAACCTAGGTCATATACAGTGTTACACTCTCAGCGCAGAGTTCACGAGAAGAAGCGAGAAAACGCATTATTACAAAACACGCAGTTCAACAGACTATACACTTCTTTAATTAAATCACAGTGTTTTTCTCCATGCCCATGTGTTTAATGTTGCATTTGATTTAATTAATTATTATCTTCAGCTCACAAACCCCCTGCAGTTCCCTTGCGAAAGCAAACCCCCGCTTGCAAAATTCTGCTGGAAATATACCAATGTACTTCTGCATCCGTCCTCGGTTTCATGCGAGACTCTTCTGACAGTCCAAAACTCCCTCGAATTCTTTCGCTGCTCCTCTCTTCCTCCCTCACGTCTCTGGCATCACAGAAGTTGATTGTTCTCCCTCTTTAATTGAATGTTATCTTCTCTCCTGTGCTATTTCTGCTCAGGCCGCTTGTTCTGATACGGCTGGCCTGCAATTAGCCATGTGAATGGAGCTGACGGAGGCGGATGAGCCTCTCGCTCCGACCGGAGCGCTGTGGAGAAGTCTGACTGCAGTCTTAATCACCGGCCTCAGCAGCCTTTCAAGTAATGCCACAATTAAGATCTCGAGCTGAAGGAAGAAACACCCTCACAGCCTTTTGTTAGCAGCTGGAGGTAGTGCATGTTAACTTCAGCGCCTTCTTCTCAAAGGTTCGGGACTTCATGTATTAAGCACTGAACTGAAGAGATGCTAATGTCTCATTTCGCTCTAGGAAAGCTCTAATCGTGACTTTTTTTTCAGGTTTTCATAATCTTTGAGCTATAAATAACTTTATGCTTCCTCGAGAGATAAATGAGAAGATAAAGTGTGATCTTGTGGCTTCAGACTGAGTCGTTTGTTCTTAATTACAGCCGCTTCACCACACTGTCCGTGTGATTTTGTGTTTATGTCTGCACCCTGCAGACCTCACGAGGAAGAAATCGGCATTATTATATTGAACTGAAACCATAAAAAAAAAAAAATTTCGGTAACTTGAAATACTTGAAATGTTGACTGAAATAAAAAAAAAACGTAAACTTATTTTATTTCAGCTCGTGCCGGAGACATTCAGATTTCATTTAGTTACTTGATGCATTAAAGTAACTTAAACTAACACTGAAATAAAACATTAATAAAAAAAAACTAATCTAGACATATAACAAAAAACAAAAAAAGTGACGAAAAAGCTAAAATTAAAAGGGAAAATACAAAAATAAAACTGTCGGAAATCTAAGTGATACAAAATAAAAACTTGTAGGATAATTTAAAAGAGAAAATAACTAATATATTAAAGATATAATCTATAACAGACACAGTTAATTCATTTTTTACCCCAAAAGGCCCACAAATCGTACCCTGGTATCGAGGCTATGGTTTTGACGACACATCCACAGTAAGACCAATTACTACAAAAAACGCATTGTTTATGAACCAGTCCATGTAGCATTTTTTGGGGGGTGGGGGGGGGTACGAATTGTGATTCTTTGACATTTTACAGTAATGGCCATGTTCTGTGGGTCTGGTAGTACATAACCAAGCACGACCTGTTTGACACGCTACCAGGGTAGCTTACTAGTGGTCACGCTAAAACAGTGTAGTATGTTAGTGAAGTATCATAAAACAAAATTACATGGGTTTTTTTTATACACAAAACCATGGCAATGCCTTGGCTTTTGACAAGTACCACAGTGATACCATGTTTTTTTGGGGGCAAATACTATGGTAACATCATGGTACTTATTTAAACATGTAATGTAATGCCATGTGTTTTGTTTGTTTTTTTTTTTGATTTTTTTATACGATGAACATGTTATTTGACATGAACACCATGATATTCCGATGTAGATATGCAGCTTTGAAGTATATCATGTAAATATCATTGTACCACAGTAGTACCATCACTGTACCACGGTACAGTACTTTTCCTCATATTTTGAAATCGTTTATCCCAAGCAGAAAAGAAAAACGAGTCTCAAAAATCTACAAACGCCTTCAGTTTCACATTGCTCAGCATTCAAGGACTGAACCCAATGCAATCCGAACATCCTACTGTATAATCAGACATTTCCGCACCGGCCTTGCACAGCATATATGCACTCATTGAATGCACACATGCACTCAACATGCCTCGTGTGTGTGAGAGAGAGCATATATGTGCATACAGGTACATGCATATGCTGCTAAGCCTTATTTGCAGGTTTTGAATAATTCATGGTTTTTGCTTCTGATGAATTGTGTATCACAGCATATGCAGTTCCTCTGGTCAAGGTTCGGCGTGGCACAATTACAAACGAGGCTCATGGGAAAGCTCGGAGGCCGGAGAGATCACAGGGCGGTGGGTCGAGAAACCAAATGCATCTTTAATTCCGCCGCTGTTTAGCTGGCCGGCGTGGAAACACCCCGGCATTAATTACCTTCAATTTGAGCTCGCTCACTGCATAGACCACCCTCAGCGAACATCAAACGCTCTTAATAACAGCGCCAGAGTAAACATGCATTTGGCTTCGAGGGCTTCCACAAGAGCTCATTTCCTGCAGGTTAAAGCCAGTGTTTGTCATGTACAGCTGCGGCTTATGGAGGAGCGGGCAATGCAATTCAGATGAGATGCAGAGCTTGAGATTTAGCTCGGGACATGTAGGGATTTGCAAGGCCTGCGACACGTGGGGAACTAATTGCATGCCTCGCTCACAGGCGGGATTCGTTAACTAGCGGGAAGCTGGCTTGGGTGGGCGGGTTAGTCAGGCGCGTGGGTTGAGCAAGGTGTTGTGATAGTAACACGGGTCTCGGCGGGCGTGCGTTTTCATGTTTTACTGTTGTCTAATGACTCATTTCTTTAGCGTTAATTGGCCTCGTTTCAAATCAAACAGTTTTGTGCATCAAGAAATATTCCTTTCTACTTATATTGAGTTGTGCTGTTTGATCATTTTGCTTTGCAAACTTTTTATGAGAAGAAATATATACCTGCAATTTGTGTTCTTTGATCACTAAAGTTTTTACTAGGACAGTTTTGTTGTTTAAAGACTCTGTTAATCAATGCTGCTGCATGCTTTTGTTCTAATAAAGTCAATGTGTTTGCAATTTACACTAAAACTTTTAAAAACACTCTGTGCTTCAACTTTGCATCCTAAAAGTCATAAAAAGCATGCAAGAATAAGTGCTTCCTAAATCGTGGTGTGTTAAATAGTATGCAAAAGACTCCCAGATGATATTTTTAAAGCGTACCTGCTCTTTTGGCTGGTATTATGCACAGAAAAAGAATTCTACAGCTATTTATGCAGTTTGTGCACTAAAGTTTCTACTTGGACAGTTTTGATGTAAAAAGACACTATTAATCATAACTGCTGCATGTTTTTGTTCTAATACAGTCAATCCGTTTACAAGTTACACTAAAACAGCATTTGCAACACATTGTGCTTCTGTAATGCGATGCATTTTTAACCAGGATATTCAAGACATTGATTGGTTAATGAAGTGCCTATGATTGGTTAATGAGCAGCCACTTTTAAGTTTGCATCCTGATAGTTAGAAACAGCATGCAAGAATAAGTGCTTCCTAAATTATAGAGTGCTGAAAATAGTATGCAAAAGACTTGCAGATTATGTTTTTTGGTGGATTTTTGGTGGAAGTGTGCGTGCTCTTTGGGATAATTTGCAATTTGTACTCTTTGTGCACTTGAAGTTTCTACTAGTTCTACAGTTTTGATATAAAAAAAAAACACTGTTAATCATTGCTGCTGCATATTTTTGTTCTAATACAGTCAATTCGTTTGGAATTCACACCAAAGCGGCATTTGCAACACACTGCTTCTGAACTGTGATGCATTTCTAGGTGATACAGGGTATTCAACAAGACAAAATGTAGGTCAGGACTTGATTTTATCCATTGGGAACTGATTGGATTGTAAAAAAAAAAAAAGTGGTAGGTACGTACCGAAATAGAGGTCTAGAGAGCTTTTCAATATGGTTGCTCATCTGGCACGTGCAGCACTGGAAGTATGCAACCTGCATACTCAAGCCAGTCACCTGACCTGTGAATGTCATGTGACTGATCAGTCTTTATTAGAAGGAAAATCACAAGTCTATTTAATGCTGGTAAAAGCCGTCTCAAAAGCCCTGTTTCAAATTCTGTCACTTGCAAAGAAATCATTTAGTCAAAACACATGGCTACACTCTAAAAAATGCTGGGTTGTTTCAACACAATGTTGGGTCAAATATGGACTAACCCAACTGTTGGGTTAAAAAAGCTATTTACAAAGGTAAACCCAAAGATGCTAACACCCAACAGTTGGGTTAGTCCATATTTGACCCAACATTGGGTTGAAACAACCCAGTATTTTTTAGTGTACTTTTAAATGGCTGTCAGTGGAGAAAGATATTATTTTCCCACAAAATGATGTAGTTATGGCATCTGCCAGCAGTGGACTAACAGAAGAAGTTGGTGACAGATGAAAAGGAAAGACGTTTTGTACATTTAGTGCACATCAAAATGAAAGCACTTTTTTTTCCCCCTGTAGAATAAAATGCACCGGTGAATCATTCCCAATGAGAACAGGATGTTAGTCTACAGGTGTTCTAGCACGTCATTGGGCAAAATGCCCTTTTGTAATTAGTTTGTGAGTAAATAATTGGACATTGATTGGTTATTGAAGTACATGTGAGCAGTTTGTGTCCTAATAGTTGTAAAAAGCATGCAAGAATGGGTGACTCACAAATTTCAGTGTCTAAATAAAAGTATGCAAAATACTCCCAGATGATCTGATTTTTTGGTGGATTTTTAAAGTGTGCATCTGTGCATGCTCTTTTGGTTAATAGCATCCACAGAAAAAGGAATCTATACCGTAACTTATTGACTAAATGTTCTGCTAGGAACGTTTTGATGCAGAAAGACACTGTTAAGCATAGCTGTTGCATGTTTGTGTTCTGATGCAGTCCATTTGTTTGCAACCAAAACAGCATTTGCAACACTTCTGTAATTTGATGCATTTCCAGGATATTCAGGACATTGATTGCTTAATGAAGTGCCTAATAGTGTCCTAATGGTCATAAATAGACTTAGTGCTTGTTTGTTGAAATCAGTCACCAAAGACTCCCAGGTTATGTTTTTTGGTGTATTTTTGATGTATGCATCTGTGCATGCTGTTTTGGCTAATATTATTTCAAGATAAACTATGCCTTTAAGACTCTTGATGAAAGACTTTGAGTTGTGGAGTGTAAGCGTCGTTCTTCCAGTGCCCTGCTGACATATGACAGCACTGCGAGTCTGATGCACAGACACTTTATTTTTATTCTATAAAGTTTAGCTGCCTGTTTTCCTGGCTATAAATTAAAGTGTGTGAGCACAAGGGTTCACACAGCTGCAGCGAACACACTAGAAACCATGTTTAATGAATGAAGCAGTATTCAAAGCAAAATTAATTAATATTTAAACTTTTATAACCATTTGCCATCTGTTGAGATCAATGCAGATGTCTTTAATTGTGCATGCGGAGCTCTTCACACAAAAAAGCACCGCAATAAAGTCTTTTAAGCACCATCTAATGAAAGAGTAATAATAATGTCTCATGAGCTCATGCATGCTCGTGCACGCTCGTGAACGTTCACCTGTGTCTTTAGCAGCTTGAATATTCCTGTAATATTCTTCCTGAACTCTCGTTGTGTAATGGAGGGAGATGATCCGATTTGCCATCCGTGATCTATCAGCGTTTCCATCTGTGTTGGCCATGCGTTTTAGCCCACATTTACATTAATAACTCTCTCCCAGAAAGACAGAATTACTTTGGGGCTTTTTAACGACGCCAGACAGAAATTCGATTAAGATTAATTCGAGCCGAGCAAGCAATTTTGGGGGAGGTTAGAAGCACACAATGCCTCTAATGCTGTGAACGTAGCAGCCTCTGTATTACCGACGCTCCATCTAGCATTTCCATTTACACACCTCCGTTATTCTCCGAAGAAAAGCACAGTACCCCTCCTAAACTCCTTTCAAACTTTGATGCGCATCCTGCCATTAAAGACATTATTGGGAATGGAATGAGCCTTTTGGGTCCTTCAGTGAAACCAGAGGAAAATCATCAGAGAAAGGTTGCGTTCACAATAGCGTGCTATTCTTACTTAACTTTATAGTTTGCATTCTATGTATTATATGCAACTTTTCTGTATGCATCAGTGCTATTTTAGTATCATCGAGGTACTAGATTGTATTCATATTTTGGGTCAGTTTTCATTTTTATTTAAAGTAGTTTTAGTAACTTTGTTGTGCATTTTTATAATTTTTACTAGTTTTTTGTTCAGTTTTAGTTATTTTAGTACAAGTTAAATAAATGAAAATGAGAAATGTTGCATTGGCAACTATAGCTAATATAAGGTTCTATTCATTTGTATCGTATTTAAATTTATTTGAGTAAGGAATATTTTTATGGTTTTAATTTTAGTTTCAGTTTTTAGTTTTAGTTAACTATCCAGATACCCATGGTAGCAAAACAATATTGCAATGCACTTGAAATGAACTGTAAAACTGTTTCCTTTCTCTTTCTAGACTCATTATAATAGAGACTTCTATTTTTTTGTTACTTAATACCTGTGACTCGCATTTGCATACGTTTTAATATGTAAAAACAATAGGAAACCTGTTTGAAAACAGACATTATTTTTGCAATTCCATTTGGTGACACTAAAAGTGCAAAACTTCACCCATAAGATAAATCTGTTAACATATATATTGTTTTACATGTTAAATAGTATTCAGACTACCATACAAAGGTAGATATTTTAATGTTTTTGATCCAAAAGCATTATCATTTATTTGATCCAGAATTCAGTAAAACTTGTGAAATATTATTATGATAAAGAGGGTTTCTATTAAAAAACTGAATTTATTCCTGTGATGTAAAGCTGTATTTCAGCATCATTACTCCAGTCTCAGTGTCACATCCTTCAGAAATCATAATATATGCTGATTTGCAAGAAACATTTTGGATTAGATCCAATGTTGTAAACGACAGTCGTGCAGCCACAATATTTTTGTCGACACTGTCATATATTTTATTTTTCAGGATTCACAGATGAATAGAAAGTTCCAAAGAGCAGCCTTTATTACATTATAGTCTTTTATATATGTGTGTCCCTGCAGCACAAAAGCAGTGTTAAGTCGCTGGGGGATATTTGTAGCAATAGCCAAAAAAACATTGTAAGGGTCAAAATTATAGATTTTTATTTTACACCCAAAATCATTAGGATATTAAGTAAAGATCATGTTCCATGAAGATATTTTGTAAATTTCCTACCGTAAATATATCAAAACTTAATGTTTGATTAGTAACATGCAGCTAAGATACTCATTGAACAACTTTAAAGATGATTTTCTCAATATTTAGATTTTGTTGCACCCTCAGATTCCAGATTTTCAAATAGTTGTATCGCGACCAAATATTGTCCGATCCTAACAAACCTAAATATGGAGCAGCTTTATTTATTCAGCTTGCAGAGGAGGTATAAAATATCAATTTGAAATAATTTTGGGACAAAATTGCGCTAAGATGGCCTTTGTGCTCCAGGGTCACAAATAGTCTTTAGTGTCACTTTTGCTTAATTTAATGCATCCTGTGTTGTACAGGAACATCATGCAAGCACAAGTAACACTTTCTTTCTCTTTCACTTTCCAGAGATTTCCACAAAGGTCATCCCTGACCGCGAGAGATGCATCGCCTTTGCCTAATACAGATCACCTGGCTTCGCTGGATAATTTATCATGCCGAGCCGCTGGAGAGATATGAGCGGCTGCTCATGTTATGTCTCCTGTGTTCTCCGACGGGCCGCATTATGATGCCGTTTAAAGCGGATTCCTCAGGCTAGACGGACTATCTCCCACCCGATCCGTCTCCTTCCATCAGACCCCTGCAGAAATCAAAGACGGGTCTCAGACGGCACAGGACGGACAGACGCTGTCGGCTGGATGTTAGCACTAAATATGAGTTGACCCCTGACGCTAATGGCTCTCGCTGGGTGTCGCAGAGTAATTTGTCTGTGGCGATGAACAGGCAGCGAGGTGACATGAGAGTAAATGTTTGTCTTTGCTCTGTGTTTACACTGTGTACTCAGGCTTATGAGCAACAGGGATGAGGAACCTGAAGAGAAATCTTTCCCATCGCTTCTCTCTCTCTCGTCCTGTATCCTACATTCCCACTGGCAAGGTGTCGAGACCAATTATAGTAAATGAGAAATAATCTCATCATGATACAATAGGGTAATTTATCACTCTATTTTTATGTAGACATTTTACATACCGATCACATTTGGGCCAATTAAATGAAGGATAGTTCATCCAAAAATTACCATTCTGTCTTTTACTCACCTTCATGAATATAACAGCAAAAAAAAAAATACTATAGAGCTATTTTCCATATAATCATATTTATATATCAATGTGCCTATTTCAAGTCTTCTGAAGCCATACGATAGCTCTGTGAAACAGAGAAACTCTGAAAACAGCTATTGATATTGTAATAATATTTCACAAAATCACTGTTTTACTGTATTTTGGACCAAATAAAAACTTAGAGAGAAAGAGGACTCTTTGTAAAAACATGAAAAATTAGTACCCCGAAAACTTTTGAATGGTGTTACATTGCATATGGTCATTTTGAAAAAATAAAAAATAAATAAATCAGATGGCTTTGCAACACAAACATAAACTGAATTTTCCTTATTGGGTCATTATCAGTTGAATAATAAAACAATCTTAATAGGATAAGTCTTCCCTGATGAATATGTAATTGTCATTCCGAATAAATATCTGACAAGATGTGAACCAAAAAGATTGAAAGTATTAAATCATTCTTCTGTCATTTCCCTTCAAACCTATAGTATTCTCTTGACGAGTATCATAATCATACAGATAGATGGACATTCCCATGACATAAAAAGTTGATTGGACAGAGTAGTTCGTAAGGCCACCTGAACGTGACAACATTTACATCATGGTGTTATTGTAGGTAATGTATTCTGGTGGTAGGTAGCGTAAGGGATATTTGCATGTGGAGGCAGTGTATAAATAGATCGTTCATCATTTGATACAGAATCCATGAGTGCTAACAGGATTCTGTCAGAAAACAAATTGGAAAGCCAATGAGAGTTTGGTTAAGCTTCATTGTGCTGTAAGGCATTGTGCAGTCATGTATTGAAACTCTGACGACTTTCTGACCTTGAGATTAAATCTTTGAAATCGTCTTTTTCAGCAGACGTGTGTGTGTGTGTGTCTGGTGGGTTCTGTGTGTGTGAAGCGAGAGTGATGTGAGTGAGGTGTGTGTGTGTGAGAAGAGAGAGAGAGAGAGAAGGAGGGGGAGGTAGAGAGAGGACTAGAGAAGTGGTGTGTGTGTGTGTGTGAGTGGTGTGTGTGTGTGTGTGTGAGGACATACATTTGTATAATGACAAAGGTATGGAATAGGTATTACAAGGAGAAGGTGACTAATGAGGACATTACCCCATGTCCCCATAAATACGCTTATAAATCACACAGAATGGAGTGCATTGAAAATCTGAAATAGCACAAAGTCTCCTGTGAGGGGTAGGGTTAGGGGTAGGGGTTGGGTAGGGCAATTAGAATATTACGGTCTGCAGGATAAAAACAATTACGCCTATGAGAGGCCCCACTTTTCACAAAAACCAACATGTGTGTGTGTGTGTGTGTGTGGAAAGACTGAAGAATGAACTGATTGCGGATCATTGTTCGATTAACATGTGAATCTGATTCACTAAAGATTCACTGCACCGCGCAGTTCATCATGCAACAGATTAACTAACCTCTTTTTCACGTGCTGAAAAAGATCTCACATCTGGATATATTCAGACCGGGTTTATTATAATGCTCCCCCATATTCCCATTCACTGATATTAGGAATAACTGTTGCCATAATCACTGGAAAAATGCACAACATCCTGCATTTACTTTACCAGCTGCCTATGTGTGAGGTGAGTTGATACACGCACAACATTATTGAGCAAGACAAGCCATAAAAGGTGTATTTATATAGACAGTGTAAAAAAAGACAAAGACAATCACTTCGGTTAAGTTATTCACAGTTTCAGAATTAATAACTGTGAAACACCGGACTGTCTCTTTCTTTTTTCATAACTCTTATTTTTGACCAAGGCTGCAGGTTATTTGGATCAAAAAATACAGTAAAAGTCTGAACTATTTTACAATTTAAAATGACACGGTTTTATGTGATCTCTGTTAAGAATGTACTGTATTTCTGTGAGTGTGCAGGTGTATTCCACGAGCATCATTCCTCCAGTCTTCAGTGTGTTACGTTCTCCCCAGTCTAGGGTTGGGAATACCGAACAAATCAATAAAGATGATTAAGCAACGATACCCGCCCCTCTCCTGTCCCAGCTCACACACACAGAAACACAACGGAGCGAGAGTATATTCAATAATACGTTTTTAATTCACAAAGTAACATAACAAGAAGCGTGAATCTTCAGGAGGGGTCAAGGCCAAAATAACAAACAAAAGAAGAACTAACTAAAACATTAAACAGTAACTTACCTAACAAATCAAAACCCAAACAAAATACAATACTCTCCCTTTACTCCCTAGCTGTCAATAAACAGGAGATAACAAGGGATCATAAAGTAAATGGCAACCTCCTCCCTACGGCTTCTTAAACAAATTAATAACGCCGGCACAAAAGAACTCTCATTTAGAATGACAACAACCCGTCAGCCACCACAATACCACGGATGCGTTGATGACTGGGGCAGGAGGCAGAGGGCAGTAACGGCAACGACCAACACGGCGGGACTCAACGCGCTGCTTAGTGCTCTTCCATTTTCCTCTTCCTTCTCAGCTTTTAACCACTCTTGCTCATCCACATAATCAGCTGCACGGGCTTCAATCACACCTGCGCAGGGAAACAGGGAAAAGAGAGAGAGAGAGAGAGAGAGAGAGAGACAGGGAAATGGCACCATACACAGAACATCTCTGCGCATTGAACAATCAGGATGAACAATAAAAGCACTTCTGTCCAGAGGACGTAACAAGTGTCACATGATCTTCAGAAATCAGTATAATATGCTGATCTGCTGCTCGAGAAACATTTCTGATTATTATCAATGTTGAAAACAGTCGTGCTGCACAATATTTTCAAATGGGGGATTTTTTTTGTTTAATTTTTCAGGATTCACAGAGAATAGAAAGTTCAAAAGAAAAGCATTTATTTGAAATAGAAATCTTTTGTAGCAGCAGAAAGGCTGTACCTGATCCACGGTTGGAATCAATGTAATGCAACTTGCTAATAACCCTCATTTGTTTTTGAACAGTGGTGTATATAGTGAATTCACACCTTCTAATCTGCCAGTTTTGGATTTTAAATTGCACTTTATTTATCTAAAACTCACAGCATGTTGGTTTTATGATTCGAATGATTATGGTTGCTGTGATTTGATGTATGCATTTGGCAGATGCTTTTATTCAAAGCAACTTCCAGTGCATTCGAGATATACATGCATCCTGACTAACATAATTTCACAAAACCGCAAGGCAGACAAAATCAGACATAACTGGGTTCAAATTAGCACAGCGATGTGAACCTGAAGGAGTATGGAGGGCCGAGATGAAACTGGTGAAATCATTTTACATCACAGTTCTCTCAGTTAATCATGTATGAAGCCCCTCTCAGCACTGACCTTCTGACCTTGAAGTGAAATCTCAGAAATCACTCTGAAGAAAGTGCATTTTGCGTGTAGAGAATGAGAAGCTGGGGTTGTGTTTAATACCAGGCCTGCGGCGGAGAGCGAGGATTCGCTTCAATATCCGTTTCTCTCGGCGCTCGAGTGCTGTTCATATCTCAGTGTGAGACACGGCGACGATTTATCAACAAACATCCATATTCTCCGGCGCGGGGCTTCGGGAGCACCGACTTTTTAAAGTGAAGAGCCGAGAGGAAAGCGGCCGCACCGATGGAGCCGAAGCTCCCAGTGCAAGCAATTAGGAGAGAGTCAGAGCTACTAATGAGCTTCGCAGAGCCCAGAACTACAGCGGACGCCACCGAGAATCAAAGACAGACGTTGAGGAAAGACCAAGCGGCAACCTCCTGCTCTCTCTCGTGAAACCAACACGGATGTGACCTAAACTGCAATTCGTCAGCTGGCCGCTAGAGGCTGGCTGCAAAAGGGAGTCAGTCCCATAGACTCCCCATGTTAAAATGCCCAACTTTACAGCAGAAAAAAACATCTTTACAGCCTGGTACAAAAAGTGGTTTTGGTCTATATAGCTAATTTTGCCCTTCATGACAACTGTGAGGGGGGTGATTGTTTTTATAACTCATCCGTTTAAATTATATTAAGCCTTAAAGTTGTTCATAATTAAGGGCGTGGTCACTTGAGTGACAGGTGGCATTTCCGCCTCCTGCCAGTCGTCAGACCGTCGAGCTAGTGGTGTGGTTCATGCAAATGCTCCCGCCCTTTGCTCATTTTCGATTGTCCGGGAGTGATGCGCGGTGACGTGCTGCCAAGATGGCGACGGCCGGCTCCGCCCACTTTGAGCTTCAAAAACGCTCTTCAGAAAACTACGGGTGACATCACGGACACTTACGTCCATGTTTTTATACAGTCTATGGGAAAGACCAGGCTTTTCAAAAGCATCTCATCTCCCTAACGTATCTAAAGGGACAGAAAAACATTTTTAATTTCATTATGGCGGCGGCGTGATCAATAACGCCGGGCGTAATAATGAGACCCCGATGCCGTCAAATTCTCATTTTATTTGGCTATGAGGAATAACAAGGTTGTTAGTTGAGGAAGGTTACACTGATTAATATCTTTTTTTCTCTTATCTGTGGATGAATTCTCAGTATTCGCTTCACGCCATCGTGAGCAGAAAACGGGGCTGACTTTGAATTATTTATGGGCGTTCAACGAGGTGGGCGATGCATTAAGACCTGTCCTGTTGCTCTTTAAAGAATAATGATGAATCTGTGTTTCGACAGCAACAGAAATTCTCAAGGTGAAGCTTTTTATGAACAGATGATGAAAAGACTCTGAAGCAGAGGTCATGTTAAGAGCTATTAAAGCCAAGAAATATTTGCTCAGAGCAGAAGACCGTGAATTTACAACAATGACTTCATATTGAGGAATTCCTTTCATAAATTCAGATTTATTTATGTTGAACTGAATATGAATTCATGTAAAATTCAGGTTTATAAATCCTAATCACATTCATATGTGATTTCAAACATATTCTCCAAACTTCTGGCATTAGAGGGGAAGACTCAGAGCTGTTATCTTGGCAAAAGAAGGTTGCAAAAAGTATTGAATATTGGGGCCAAATGTGTATTAAGAAAAACATTTATTTCATAGATTGATTTCCTTCCCATTTTAAATTCTTCTTCTCCAATATAAGGTTAGATTTTGTAGATAAGATTGTTTACCACCATACTTATAGAGTATATAGTCCAGTTGTATAGTTTCATGTACTATGGGAATAGAAACGTAGACTGTCGATAAAAATTTTACACACAGTTAACGCACTGGCCGCCCCCGCCCCCGCCAACAGACCTGTACGTCATCTTCATCTGTAAAAATAACAGTTGCAAAATTGATGAAGGGGACAACCAAATCAATAAATGCAGTTAGCCTAAGAATTCAGAATTGGTGCAACAATGTCTCTGTATGAGATTTTGTCGTCATAATTTTATATGATAAGCGATGTCCGGAAAGAGAGCGCAGACCCAACCGCTTAGGGCTGTTTCTGTCCGAATATACGAGTGGGTAGATTGATTCTTATACGCAGAGACAGTTCAGGAAATAATAAAATGTAATATTGTTGACTAGAAATGAATTTATGAAATGACTATTAAACGCAATATATCTGTTTTAGACGGTTTTTGCCAACCAAGAAATATTACTATAAAGCACAGTAGAATTGGTTGGCCGTCTCGAGCAACACGACTGCGGGCCTAGTTTGCTGGCAAAATGCGTTTGAACCGAAGATCGTGTGATATCTGTCACGAATTTCGGCGTTGTATCACCACAGAGGTCCACTTCTGCTTACATTGACGCTAGCACAACACTAAACTGTAGCATAGCACCCGGACTACATATCCCACAATTCATTGCACGTTTGCACACCTGCTATCCTCACGCAAGGATGGACTATGGCAAATCAGAATGTTGATAATCACATCACTCAATAGATAACACCCAATCAAACTGCAATTCTCTGATGAGAGTTTAGCGTACCCCGTTCCTAGTCGTCTGGGTTTCCTTGTGTTGCCTTGCCTGCCTGCCTGTTTCGCGGTTTGGATCTTTGCCTGTTTCCATGGATTGGTATCCCATCTAGTTCTTAGCCGTGATTCGGTCTGCAGACGTCGAATCTAAGTAGCCATAGGCACTATCTGGTGTTTTCCAGCCCCTATACCGCTGCCATATTGACCCATGGCCTGTGTGTTATGACCATAGGCTCTGTCATTCTCTCTAATAAAAAGCTGCATGATGGATCGCCCGTCCTATTTACGTCTGGTTCTTTTGTAATTTTCTCGTCACAGAATCAATGATCACCCCCCCAAAGCCCCATTCATGGTTTTGACAGCTAGACCACCGCCATTTACAATCAATCCTGAATGAATCAGCCGTTTGAACGAATCAGAAGGAAAACAGGGATCACAAAGACCTGTCCCACCCACTGCTGGGGTTTTCAGGAGGAAATAAACGTTAAGAGCGAGTTCCCCAAAAAACACTTAATTATGGTCACATGTGGAACAAAATAATAATATATTGAAGATGTGGTAAGCAAAGTGTTTGGTTACCAATGACTCTCCATTGCACTAACAAAAAAATAAAAGAAAAAATGTTCGATAAATTATCTTCTGGTATGTTCCCATATTTTAGGTCTAGGTATGTAAGGCGTGTAGCCTAAAAAGTATGGGTAATAAATTTATGTTGAAGCAAATAAAATATTTATTTCTGAAGCTAATATTGTAATGTCACTTAATACATTTCTTCATTGTAAAACACAAAAATAGCATTAAAATAATCGTTTGGGGGTATTTTCATAGCAAATGTAATTTGGCGAATAGAATTTCGCTTAATCAAAACATGAGGTAATTAATAGAATTTTAGATTTATGGTATAAAACAATAATTGACTGAACAGCCCTAATTTATACTATAGGATAGTAATTTTTGTTAGATTGGGGACTATATAATAGCTAATAATTAATATAATTAATTATTAAGCAGAAAAAGTGTGAATTTTCTATATCATCCAGCCATATTCTATCTGTCCATTTCCCTTTTCCTGTACGAAGGAGTATTGCGCTAGTGATATAGAAAAAGTATTATCTTGAAATTCGGCATGACTGAGTATAAATAAACAAAGTATAAGAAATTCCTATAGTCATCAAAAACAATACTTTGATAGAATTAAAAATTGACAATAACAATAAATAGAAATATAAAAGTAATAATAAATAAAGTACTCAACATCAATACATAATAAAAAAGTAATTTAATTAATTAATAAAAAAGATTAGAGGATAGGATAGAAAAATGAATTTATACTTATTTAAATATATTCTTCTGATTTTGATGACAAAAAAAAATTCCAATCTGGTAATAAAAAAGATTTACATTGACACTGTGAATATTTGTGCATATGTAATGAGTACGAGAGATGTTTCAATATAATATCTCATTATTTGTGTTGACCTAAACTTAGTAAAAACAAACAAAAGTAGTAAAAGTTGTCAAGTCTGATTCATTTCAGCGAGTCAGTTCAAACTGCCAGCTATGAATCATTTCTTTTGAATCACCAATTCGTTTGCATAGACTCGGATAATGGAATTATTATACCTTGTAATAGCCTGTCACCAATGCAATAACAGCTTAACATGACTCAAGCGACTCAAACTAATATGTGACCCTGCAGCACAAAACCGGTCATAAGTCGCTGGGGTATATTTGTAGCAATAGCCAAAAATACATTGTATGGGTCAAAATTATCCCTTTTTTATGCCAAAAATCATTAGGATATTAAATAAAGATCATGTTCCATGAAGATATTTTGTAAATTTCCTACTGTAAATATATCAAAACTTAATTTTTTATTAGTAATATGCATAAATAATAACTTAATTTGAACAACTTTAAAGATGATTTTTTCAGTATTTAGATTTTTTTTTGCACCCTCAGATTCCAGATTTTTGAATAGTTGCATCTCGGCCAAATATTGTCCTATCCTAACAAACCATACATCAATGGAAATATTACTTATTCAGCTTTCAGATAATGTATAATTCTCAATTTTAAAAAATTGACCCTAATGAGTGGTTTTGTGGTCCAGGGTCACACAATAAAGCAGACTCCAGCACGAGTCGAAGCCAAATAATCGGTGTAGAAAGCCGCTGCGGCCTCCGCTCCGAAGTATCCGCGAGTCCTGATTGGCGATGAAAGGTTTTTCCCCGGGGCTGTGGAAGCGGCTCTAAACACGATCAGATGAGAAGCGAACACTCGCCACAATCACAACACACCTTTCCCGGAGATATATCACGGTGTCAGGGGAGCCCAAGAGCCCATATACATTCCCTTCATTCAATAAGCTCCTTCCTCTCGGAGCATTTCTCATCATCAGCTGGATTACCGGTGTCCCGAGCACGGATACTCCTGTTTAGGCTGGAGGCTGTGCAGATGTCAGCTGGATGTTTCATTATTTCACCACCCAGCCGGCGCTATGATGATATCAGTGCTCATATTGATGCTGTCAACACAGATAGACCTTTAAATGGCTCTTCTGTATAATATCAGCCCATGAGGAGGAGGAGGAGTGTCGCATAAATGTCCGGATTCCTGTTCTCCCATTACGGTGAGCGTGATTTCACCTAGAGATGGGTGATATGGGCTTTAAAATATATCACGATAATTTCTGGTATTTATTGCGATAACGATATCAATGACGGTAATTCAGGGAATCCTGTTTCTTTAAAGAAAAGTATTATATTTCCCATGTTTACCCAAAATAGGGTGTTGTGAGCATTACTGAGTAGTACACACATAATGTATTGACTGTTTAATTCACACTGGAAGCCCGAGGGCGCCCTTGCGCAGAAACCCCACATATGCATTGCAGAAGTTATAGCCTACTACTGACCACGCTCCAGGAAATCCCTAATATGGGCAAAAAAAAAAAAAAAAAAAAAAAAAAAAAAAAAAAAAAAAAAAAAAAAAAAAAAACAAAAAAGCCAAGTCTCCCAGTTATCGCTGTAGCTGAATAAAACGCAGATTGAGAAATGTTTTACTGATGAAACTTGAAGACAATAAACATACGATTGCAGAAAATCTTGGGAATTTTTTATAAGGAAAGTATATTTATAATGCAATGCTAATCGACACAGCCTTTATCACTGTATATAATGCTATCATTCTGTAATATGAAACCATGTCTGGTCACAAAAAGAAGTTATTTCAAACACTCGACTATGTTATAAAGTTAATTTGGAGAGAAAGCATGTCAATAAATTACATCTTTGTTGGACAACAGCTTTGTAAACAGGCTCATACACATGCAAAACTGTATCGCACACATGCTACTGTAGTACATTTATTCAGACCGATTTTTTTGCGCTGTAAAGCCCTAAACAAACCAGTTCCAGATTGTAGAAGGAGCTCGAGCTCCTCATTTAGCGATAAACTCCTCCTCAGTTTCACGTTTGCCTTCCGCGATGTCGCTCCGCATTGTCGCACACAGAAATATGTCAACAACTAGGCTTTATCGTTATTATCGCAATTTCTGAACTTTTCGTTTGCATGTTTTCGTTTCGTCACTAAAATTCGTCACACACAGGAACCTTGCACACACTGCGAATAAATTCACAAAACAGCACTAAATGGAGTCTTCAAGCAGTGAGGATGATTTTGATGTCCTCTCACTTCTTAATAAGAGAAAAAGAAAGGAAATATTGGGTCCATCCAATCCTGCGATATAGAGGAAGGAGAGTTCCCCTCGTTATTAAGGAGTAGCGGGATTATCACGGGCGATTCAAAGTTGACTTCATTGGCTCAGTTTGATGCTTTGCTAGCGATACTAAGAGAAACATATTAAAAGAAGACCACCAATTTCTGTGAACTCCGTGTGCAAGGATCTTTACAGTGCTTTGTTCTGCGAAACGAAGGGGAACGAACTTGACAATCGCCATTCTGGATTTTGGTGTTCGCTTGTACAGTGGCTCTGAATTGTCAAAACACCTCTCATAAGGTGGCAATAGGGGAAGTCGTGCCTACTTTTATGAGTCGGACTCATAACCCAAAGGTTGCGGGTTCCAGTCTCGTACCACAGGTTGTAGGTGGGGGGAGTGAATGTACAGCGCTCTCTCACCTTCAATACCACGACTGAGGTGCCCTTGAGCAAGGCCGACCCCCAACTGCTCCCCGACCAAATTTTTTTTATGACCGCCGAAGGTTTCGGGGGCAGTGTGTAAACGTGATTGACATAACGTGAGGTTTTTAACATGCGAACATTTTCGGACTCGGTGTGCAATAACCTTAAGAATTAAGTCTGAAATTTTCGTCTGAAATTTTTGCAATGTTAGTTTTAGCCTTAGGTGCTTCTACGCCCTTATTATTCAACTATTATATCCCTCTGGTTTTAGGGATAAATTATGGGTAGGGTAGGGTGAGGGTTAGGTCTATATTTTTGGACAATAATGTTGATCCAGAAACATGTCTTACTTGGAAAAATCACGGCGACCCTCTCCTTACCGGGTGTTACAGGTGAGGCCCGGGGCTAATGGAGATGATGCTGGGATATCATAACAATTTAATTTCGCTCACACCACTCGGGGGCCGGACGGAAAATCTAATAGAACATTTGTTTCATCGGCCTCCTCCGCCGTTCTGACCGCAGCACACGGTTTGAAGCAGAACCGACCAGAGCTGCACCGCTGCGTCATATGAACACAGTCGAGCGACGGAAAACAGATAACACACACCATCTGGCCCCGTCAACACGTGTGTGGTGTGTGTGTGGTGTGTGTGTTTGTGACTCACAGCAGCTCAACACTCCCACTTCTCATGTAAATTGATCAAAGAACTCAAGTGCATCAATGTAAAACACAATCTGTTACTAGGGCTCGGCATTATAGTGGAAATAATTATACTTTTCAGCCTTTTGATGAGATATACGTCGATATTTGTGTTTTTGTCCACACGTTTTTGTCTAACCCTAACCCTAATTTTTACTTGAACTTTAATGTTCTTAGAATATTAAAAATAAACATTAAAATAACGTTATATTTTGGATGAAAATAAAGTTAGTAGAACATTGTAAGAAATGTTTCTGCGGGGCATTTGTTTGGTTGTTCGTTGGGTGGGTGTACTTAAATTATTATTATTATTATTTTTCTTCCCCCCTTAATTTTAATTTTTTTTTTGCATTTTATTATTGTTTTCATATAGGGAATGTATAGGACTCATCTATATATATATTCATTTTGCTTCAAGTGTTCAATAGTTTAATGTATTTAATAATATCTTTTTTTGTGATTATTTAAAAGTGATACATTGATAATGTTTGTATTTCCCTGTTGTGAGTGTATAAAAAAAATAAAAATAAAGTTAAAGTAAAAAAAAAAGAAGAAAATAAATTTAGTAGAACATTGCAAGAAACATTTTAGTCACATCGAATAGGTAACATTCATTTTAATGGGCATTTTAACATTTTAGAAACATGAACTAAGGTTATTAGAACCTAAATTTGGGAAGTATAACAACTACTATGATATTAGCATTCACACTTGCAGAAGATAGCATTGCTTATTATAGCAACCGCTGCAATTTTTGTAGGTTACAGAACGTTCTGGCAAGGTTCTCTAAAAGTTATGAATAAACGTTCTTACAGTAACATTAATAGAACGTTCGTTTAGAGTTATCTGGTCTTTCATAACTGTGATGGAGAGACTTTTTTTACTGAGTTTTACGGTGTTCTTATTGTTTCTGTTGTACTGTTATAATTATGTATTTTCTGATCTAGCTGAGTGGGCGTGATAATAAAAAGTGCGAACTTGAGGGGAAGCGCTCGTCGTCGCTGATTTATGAAAACGTCTGATCCTCTTTTTAACTGAATGAACTGTGTTTATCTACTTGACTCTTGTTCCTAATTTTGTAATATGTTCCTCATTTCTTAAACGTGTATTTAAGATGACTATCAGACTGTCAGATGACGGTGCTGTGTAGCAGTAAAACTCCAGCCTCAGTGTAGTGGAGGGGGGTTAGTACTGTTTTAAGTACTCAACAGTACTAGTTTAAGACTGTTTTTATTAAGAATCTATGTTTTAAGCTCTGAAACCTATTTATTTGCACATCCGCTTGAAATAAACATCATTTTTTGGACGCCAAGTTCGCTCACAGGTCATTATCACAATAACATTCTAAAAACATTAGCCCAAAAACATAATTTATATATTGTTAATAGATTTTTTTTTCTGAAATGTTTTAGTTTTAGTTGTTTCAGAATGTTCAGAGAACATTAAAAACAATGTTTCCATAATGTTTGCAAAATGATAAAAATGGAATGTTGCCTTACCGCTTCCCGACCAGAAAAAAATTTTTTTTTAGAACCACTCAGTCAATCTGAAAGTGCTCCCACCTTAATTATTAATTGTCATAGATAATTTGATAATACCATTAATGTTAATGAACTGCATATGTGGCTTATACATGCATTCAAAAGATACGAGATTCCTCAAGGACAATTAAATTGTGTTAAAAGTGACAGTAAAGATATTTATAATGTTACAAAAGGTTTCTATATGAAATAAACGCTGTTCTTTTAACCTTCTATTCATCTGTGAATCCTGTAAAAACAAAATGTATCTCAGTTTCCACAAATATTGTGGCGCTGACTGTTTTTCTCAACATTGATATAATCAGAAATGTGTCTCGGCAGCAAATACAGCAATATTAAATGATTTCTGAAAGATCTGGACACGAGACTGCAGTAATGATGTAACATTCAGTCTTTTGCCACAGAAATAACTACATTTTTACATTATTCATATAGAAACAGCTGTTTTAAATTATAATAATATTTCACGGTTTTTTACTGTATTTTTGACCAAATAAATGCAGCACTGATGAGCAGAAGAGATTTCTTTACGGTAGTGTACCATTACTGTGCTAACAGATTCCTCACAGCATATTCTAAGAGCAAATAAGGTCACGCCGCCCACTTTAGGGGCTTTAGCGGCACAGCAAACACTAAGTGCTAGTAGATGACACACTTGCCATCACAGCAGGCTTTTCTCTCGGGTTAATCATCACTGTGTGGAAACCGAACGCACAGCGTTTCTGACTGCATGGATATGACACACGGGTGAAGAAGGGAAGGTCAGGAGCGTTATCCACTCAAGGAGGCCATTTAAACATCTAATCGCACACGTTCACGGCGTCCCCCATTATTTGAAGAGGCTCCGAAGGTGGAGCCGCCGACCCTCTCGTATTTGAAGAGACTTATCAAGCCTGACGAAATGTCACTGCCTCTGTAAATCATAGCCTTCAGGATGACTCTCGCTCCCGGCGTAGGTGTTAATCGCCCGCTGTCCCGGTCGCAGAAGACCTGAGAGCTGATGATGAAGATTATGAAGTTGAAAGTGGCTCTGATCATGTACATGCTAACATGACAGTCCTGATTCCTCTGGACAGATGAGATGATGCTTTATTCACTCGCTGCATTTCACTTTCACAGCTCTCAGAAATTCCATTGCATTTTGCAATTTGTACAATGAATCAAACATCAACTAGAACAAAATACCAAGTGATTTAATGCTTAGGGTTTTTTTTTATTAGGGAATAAATGCATAATCGTCCGATTTATTTTGTGATACATGAACAGTCAAAGGTTTAGACATGCATGACTGGATTTATGTTTATTATTCTCTTAAAAACCTATGCATGAAATTAGTTTCAAGCAAATATACACTGCTGTTCAAAAGGTTGGGATCAGTTGGATTTTTAATGTTTCTGAAAGAAGTCTCTTCTGCTCACCAAATCTGCATTTATTTTGATCAAAAATACAGTAAAAATGTAAAATATTATTATAATTCCAAACAGCTGTTTTCTATGTGAATATCTGTTAAACTGTAATTTATTTCTGTGATGTAAAGCTGAATTTTCAGTCTTCAGTGTCATATGATCCTTGAGAAATCATTCTAATATGCTGATTTGCTGCTCGAGAAACATTCTCATAATCATCAACCGATATACCTTCAGTCATATATTATTTTAAATAAATAGTTCACCCAAAAATGAAAATTTAGCTGAAAACGTGACTCACTTTCACCCCATTCAACACAGGATGAGTTTGTCTCTGCAATGGATGCTCTGCAGTGAATGGGTGCCGTCATAATGAGAGTCAAACGCTGATAAAAACATCACAATAATCCAAACCACTCCAGTCCATCAGTTAACATCTGGAGAAAAGCTGAAACAAATCCATCAAGACGTTTTTAACTTCAACGGTTTACTTCAGGATAAATACGAGTCCATTATCCATAATAACGCTTCCTCATGAACAAGTGTCATCTCCTGTTGTCCCGGGTGTCATCAAAATGCAGCCACATATTTTGTTTAGAGCTGGTTTGAAAACGCGGCTTGAATCTGTGCAATTTCCTCTCCTGATTTCCGCCCAGAAAACACTTTTTCACTGAGAAGCATTATTATGGTGTGATGAGAGGGGCTGGGCCGAGAGCCGTGGGAACGGAGCGGGGCCGGTGGAGTAAATACTAATGCACGACACCTGCACCACTCACCAGTCTCAAGTCTCACGGAGGATCTCCGGAAGGATAAAAGGAGGATTGACGACAGTGTTGGATGAGAGAGGACCAGGCCTGGATTTTATTTTGTGTTTTGTGTGCGGCAGTCGTGCGTGAGGGGCTGCTGCTTTACTTTCATTTTGTTTATTTTATTAAAGTTTTCTTTGAACGTTCGCCGGTTCTCGCCTCCTTCTTCCCGAACTACGAACTATGTTACATTGGTGCCAAAACCCGGGAGGAGCCGCTCATTATCATTTACTTCACCGGCCTCGCTCCGTTCCCACGGCTCTCGCCCCGCCCCTCTCGTCACACACCCCCATCGCCCCACGCAGGCCGGAGGGTACCCACGAGACTGCGCTCTACTACCCCCCCTCCCCCCTTCGGGGGAGCCGATCACGGCGACCGCGGCGTACCTGGGGGTAAAGACAGACAGACAAGGCGAGAGAAAAGGAGACAGAAGGATGAGGAGAGACAGAGACGAGAGAGGGGAGAGAGGAAAAAAATTTATCTTGTTTCCGGTTCCCAGACACACTGCCGCTCGGCTCTCCACCAGCTGGGTAAGCTCTTCCGCAATGCCAGGCGGCAGCACTGGACAGCCATCGGTGGACGGCCCGACACTCCTCCGCTGCCTGGTGGACGGCGACGGCTCCTCCGGGTTCGGGAAGCTGGCAGGAGTCCCCCTTTCCCTGCTCCTCCCCATCATGGCGGATGGCAGCAGGCTCCGGCCTCAGGCAAATGGCGGCGACTCCTCCGCTCCTTACGGACGGCAGCCGTCCCTCCCTCCCAAGCTCCGGCAGGGCGCGTTTTCGTCCGCCCCCGCAACTCTGCCCTTACCAAGCCCACCCGCCTCGAGCCTCCACTGGCGGCGACTGCTCCGCCATGCTCATGGCACCAGCATGCGGATTCCCAACGCACAGTGTGCAAGGTGATCTGCATGGCTGCAGGCGTGTCTCTCTCCTTCCTGGGCTCGGGTTTCGGCATCCAATGTAAACAGTTCAGTTCGTAGTCAGGGAAAGAAGGAGGCGGGCGCGAGGCAAACACTTAAACATAAACTTTAATAATAAAATAAACAAGACACAAAATGAAAGTAAAGCAGCAACGCGTTCCCCGACTCTTCATGAGACAGACGACTGGCCTCGGGGTCACACAAAAACACAAATAAAATCCGGTCTCTGGTCGTCTCTCTCGTCCACACTGTCATCGCTGCGGTCCTTTTATCCTTACAGGGAGCTGGCTCGGCGTGAGACTGCGAGACGCAGTGAGTGGCGCAGGTGTCGTGGCATTGAGCATACCTATCAGCAGCCGGGCCTGTCGAGTCCAAAAACACTTCGCCACGGCGGCTCATATCGGCGGCGGCTGCCCATTATGGACTCGTATTTGAGATTAAAAACTCTTGATTGATTTGTTTCATGCTTTTGTCTTCTCGATATGTTATACTGATGGCATCTGTAGTGGTGATGGATTACTTGTGATGTTTTTATGGGCAGGCTGTTGAACTCTCATTCTGACGGGGCAACCGGCATGCACCTGGGGCTGACTATGCGCGTTGGCTGGACGGGATGGTAATGCTAAAACCTTCTTTACACCTGCAGGCTTTCATTCACATTCATATAAAGTGCTGTCTTTCTAAATAACAGGCATATGCTGGTGAAAAGTCTTTTACGGTATCGGCGTGTGTCTGGCGTTCTCCTTTTCTTTATTCTGGGGGCACACACCTGACGGCGTCAATCTCTCATACAAATAGATTCGATGGGTCAGAAACGCTACAGCAGCTTCTATATCACGTTGTGGCTGAGAATCCTAGAAGGCTTCGAACGAAATGGCACAATGCAGCATTAAAAATAACGGCGGCTTTACGACCTATGAGAGGCCTGAGATTAAATTCTGATCCATCATCTGAAATGGAATCGCATTACACACATTAGATTGCGGTGCAAACGGTCAGCGATGGCAGATCAGGCCCTCTCGGGGGGCGCATACGACCGAGCGTTTGATTACAGGATAAAGATGCGGCAGAACAGCTTCAGTAGATTTCCAGATTTTCTGATGCTGAACAGCATTGCTCAAAGCGTTTCTCTTAGACATGCAGTGAGATTTAATGGGGAGACTTCTGCTGGGGTGGCTGAATCTCAGTGTTTCCCTGAGAAAATGCGGCCATGATGACGGCCTGCGATGTAACTCAACAGTTATTATTTAATGTATTGCAGTGCTATTGTTAGTATTATTTTATTACACTAGAGGTGAAACACTGTCAAACAAGATTCGCATAAAATTAGCGGTAAAAAGCGCGCACGCTGTGGTGCCGGAGATTTTAGCGTCGTAAGAAGATAAATACGTAGCACGTTTTAGGTTTTTACGGTTGCTAACTTAAGATTAGGCAGTTAAATACGCCGTAATTTGGCATTAACTATATAATGTTAGCTATCCTAACCTATTGAAGTCCTGCATAAACTGTTTGTGTAGGGCTTTGTATACACAGTATAACCACCAAAACAGAGTGTGATGAGAAAGTGCACACGATGCAACGTGTGTGGGCAACGGCCCATCATCAAGCAGCGCTTTTTAATAGATACATCTATGAAGCGTGCAGCGAGTGTTCTTCACGACAACACTAAACACCATCTGTTACCACATGACACTGAAATCATGGTCAGTAAACTATTCATTATAACAACATTAGATGTAACACAAACGCCCTAATATCAAACATCCTGATAAGCTACAAACTAAGAAAGAAAGCACAGTTATTTCAACAAAAACATCAATTTAAAGAAATGTAGACGCTAGGGAATTCTGGGAATGTCATTTACGGTATTCACTGTACTATACTTTTTCACTTCTCAAGAAAACAGTATGGCTAGCCTAGAAATTAATGTACCAGTACTATGTAATATCCAATACGACTGTCTTTCATCCCGATCAGTAGGGGTAATTTAACCGTTAAACCATTTAAATGGCAGGTGTTTTAGCTGTAGCTATTTTTGACAGTCTTTTGGTTTTAGCCGTAAATTCAGCGGTCATTTTTAGGGCAGTGTATCATCGTATATGTGCTTATAACATTATTGAATAAATACTTACGATTAAAGTATAATAATATAGTTATACGGCTTTGAACTTAGTTTTCGAAGTCCTTTTAAGTTTAATGTAGCTATAAGTACAGCTAAGGTCTGAATTCCACCAGAACTCAATAATTAATGTATTTTAGTGCTCTTTAGACTTTTCTTTAGGCTTTGATCCTTTTACGTAAAAGTTTTAGTAATTTGAGTGTGCATTTGTGCATTTTAATGGCAGTTCTATTTAACTTTATTTATTTATTATTTCTTTCGTGCAGAATTACTTTGAAACGTTTTCTCGCGGAAATGCTATAGTAAATTTCACAAATAATTACTAAATGAAATGGCAAGTAACACTGAATTAAATGTGATAAATACTGAAATAGTTAAAGCTCTACTTGCATACGCAAATCCTGAGAAATATTTATTGGCAGAGATAAGTTCTTTTTAAATTTAATATTAATATTTTATTTTATTTCAGCTATTATTTTATTTCTGATTTTTATTTAAAAATTTAAGTTAACAATAACAACACTAATGAGCTGTGTACAATATGTACAAACTATCTATTAGTACTATCTAATATTTGTTAATATTTTAAATAAACCTACGTCTTTTTCATTTTAAGTTTTGGTAATTTTGTTATGTGCTTTTGTCTTTTTTTGGTTTCTATTTTGCTTTCATTTATTTTTGCTTTTTACTTTAACATATTTGTTTACAGTTTGTTGCAACATTTTTAGTTTAAATTTGTTAAATGTAAGTTTTCATGCTAATTATATTTTATTTTTATTTTTAATAGTTAATTTAATAGTTGATTGAAATTTTAGTTAATAATAACCAATGTTGATTTGTAATGGGGCATAATTAATACCAACTCTGTGATATTGAAAGTACTTTAGTAGCTAACATTAAATTTACGTAACATTTGAAGGCCTTTTATATATAAGAATGGGGCATGCCTAACGGTTTTCATAGATATCCGATACAAAGGGTCATTATAATTTTCTCCACTAAATAATTGTAAACAAGTTAAAATTGCATTATGATATTTGCAGATTCGCTACGCTCTAAATTAACTGCGTTTGTTATGTGTCTTTAGAATTGGGCATTACTTTTGCTAATCAGTATTATAAGTGGCATTATAATAGCTGTGATTAGTTGCTGTAATGGCATTATAAATAGTTTATTAGGCAGAGCCAGTAATGAATCATTAGAATATGCTTTCATAATGCATTATGCTGAATGCGGCTGCAAGAGCAGCTTCTCTGCAGGTATCTGAGAGGAGTATGCGCTGATATCGCTCGCGGGGGGGGGGGGCATTTATGCTTTAAATTGTTATCTGTAGTTTCTGATTTCGTTGCACTCTTCAGTGCGCTGTGATCTAATGGAGGCTGCCTCCTGTGCTGCCAGCGGCGGACTACGTCCTCGTATCGAGTCTGAGGGACAGCCAGAGGGCATGAGAGCAAGAGGTCTAGAGAGCAGGATCGCAGAGGGGCGCGACCAGACATGAAAACAAGCCTGCAGTGCCTCTTTGCAGAGGCAAGGGCACAAGACTGCAGATGCTTGCATCGTGAGGAAACTTACCTTAACCCTCAAATTATACCCATGTCTTGTTAAGCAATCTATTCCAGGGTGACAGTATTTATGCAGCTTGTTCTAGGTATTATTAAGATCAGGTAAATATATATCATATCATTTCAGTGTCCCACGGGCTATATTTTAGAAGTAGCATTAGCATTACATCACTGTACTATATCATTGCTTTACAGGTCTATTTTAAGGCGTTGTGATGGGTTACTCTAATGTACCTTCTTTCGGTAGAATACGTATGGTATCGCAGATGTTAAGTTCTACTATGTTTTATTATATTTTGTGTTTCAATTTTAACTTCCACAGTTAAAGTTTAAAGTAGTTTAGTAGGATTCTTGATGTCTAGTTAGCATTGGGGAGTTTTTATTTCAGTTTGTTTTAGTATTTCAGTTTTTGTCGTTTGTTTATTTTTTATGTCTAGTATTGTTGTGGTTGTAGTTTTTGTCATTCATATTTCTTTTTAAATATTTCTATATAATTTTTTTTAATTAAATTATTCATTTTAGGATATTGCAGTTGTGTGATTTTTCAAATTTTAAGATAATCGTTTATTTGTTAATAATTATTTGTATTATACAGTAATTTTACTATAGTGATTTATTATGGTTAATTTTGTTGTGTTTTTTTCTTTTTTGTCCTATATATCTTTAAAATACATATTTTTATTTTGTTTACTTTTGTGGTGTGGCTTCTTGGTGTTTGAATGTATGACTTTTAAAAATCCGTCTATAACAACTAGTTTTTTATTCATATGATTTTTGATATATTTGTTCCTTATTCAGTTTTAAATAATTTTTAGTTCATAGCATTTTTCATATATATTTATATATTATAACATCACTATACGTTCATTAATAGTTGCACATTCAAAGTAAATTGTTAGATCTTATTTTTATTTTCAGTTCTATAATAACGGGCTCTCGGGTATAAACGGCACATCATTAAATAATCCACGTAGTATCAGGGCTATCTATTTCATTCTACTGGTTTGGTTTGTTTTTAATTGGGCATTTTTAAATCAGCTTTTTAATGCGGCATTTGTATTTTTAATTCCTTTTGAATTGAGGATTTTTAAAAAAAAATTTTTTAAGACCTACTTTTGAATGACCATTTCTGGTATGAAATGGCATTATAAATAAACTTGCTTTGCCAAATATACAATGGTATTGCTCATGATAAAATTATAAAAAAGATTATTTTTAATATTTTTAAAAAATATTACCATGATACATATCAGGTAATAGTGTCATTATGGAGGGTGCTACATATAATATATTAGGGGGCAGTATCAAACAAACTACTTAATCTGATTTCTGTAATATAAAGTAAACAAAACTAGAATAATTAATTGTACAAAGATAAAATAATCACCATGATATTAAACAGAAACTTTACAAAATGTTGCCTTGGGCAAATAATATTAAATTTAATATAAGTTTTTAGTACTAAAATTAGAAATTCTAACCCTAAATTAACTCAAAACTTAAAGGCTAAAAGGAAGAAGGAAAAAAGACAAATGGACATGGCTTAATAATTACTCACATTAAAATGACATACATACTGTAAACAAAATCTTGAATTCCAAAAAAAAATATTTAATAATGCTATAATTAGTACAAACAAGCGTCATAATCCTGAAATTATGTGAAATAATTGTATGCATTTTTAATAAGAACTGGTTTATTTGTCTGGCGTCCTGTTGATATTGACAGTGGTAGGTTTTTACACCACAAATCTATTTTAAAAGCTATAATTGCTATTTAATAATGGCAGCAGGCTTTTAACATAAAACGCAGTGAAGATAATAAATTAGCTAAATGGCTCGGCTCTATCTCGGCCCTCATGAATATGCCTAAATAGCTGATATCATACATTCAGATATCAGGGCCGATTCATTTTACCAGCCTGGCGACGACGCTCTGACCGTCGCAGCTTATTTAAAGGCATGCACCGTCATTTTCACTGACTGTATACTTCAGGCCCTCGGAGGACTGTCGGTGAAGAAAGCATAAGTTGCCATAGAATACCTCAAGAAAGCGTTGACTATTCTATGCCTGAGCGCCGCAGACGCAACTCTACATGCCGGCTCATAAAAGCTCATGTTGCAACGCGTCGGCCTCTGTGCTTTTGTATCTGATTAAGTCAGAATTCCCACTTCTACAGTTTGGGGGAGAGATTGTTAGTTGTCTGTTGTTTAATTAGTACAGTAAAGTATGCATAGGCAGGTGCGTGGGTGTGGGGTGGCGGGTTTTATGATATATTTAAATGATCGCAAATGAGTATGTGAGAGTTCGGCAGCGCCGATGGAATATTATGTCTAGAGACTTAAAGTCGTGCAGATCTATCACATACATTCAAAGAGACGTATTAAAAAAAGGCATTATAAAATCAATAATCTTAATATATTTAAGTAATAAAAGGCATCATAGGAATATTCATGGCTAAACTTTCTGGCCCTGTGAAAATTAAAATATCCGCTTCATTATTTGGTAGTCTTTTTCTTGCTTGCGACAAGAAGAGCTGAAACAGAGAAATTAATTTGGGGGCATATTTAAACTTTGGCATGTTGTGATTCGGCATACTAAAGCGTGGTTAGAAGCTCATATGAGAGTTTGCTACTGGGCAGCATGGCTTGGCCTTAAATATTAATATATATGGCAGAGCAATTCATAGTGAAAGTTGAGTATTTACCAAGATTATGCAGAGAAAGAGATGACTTAAAATGGGTCCTTAGTCTGGGCTTCATCAGGCAAATCATTCAAAGACTGTCTTAAAAAAATATGATTAAAATTCAATTAATTAATATTTATCTACTTAAGTATGCTATGAGAATTAATAATACATTTGAATTAAATAATGCACAATGATGAGAAATGAAATATAATAAATATGCTCATAAACTTATTAAGATTATTTTTATAGTATGACGATTTTGCTAAAGCCATTATTATCGAAGTTATTATAAACAACGCGGGTCTTATTACAATAATAAATAACTATTCATTATAATTGTTTGGTTATTATAATAGTATTGCATTTGATTATTAGATCTTAAAATATAATAATTATACTAGCATTAAGAATAAGGTATGTATAAGATTAGTCAAATATATCCTACTATCGCCATTTAGTAATAATTAAATAATAATCATCTCCTCCATACCTTCAAATTAATTGCATTTTAAATGGGGGGGGAATAATATTACGAATTACTTTTAGTGATAGTAAAGAATTAGTGTAGTTCATATATTTTATTAAATTAATATTTATAAAGTATTAAATTAATAATATAATGTTTACAATTATTTAGTAACAATAAAGTGTATTATGAAGATTTTGCTATTCATCACCCCCCGTCTCAGTGTATCAAGAACAAAGCATAGTAGATTAGATTTTGCTAAACATAAAATAAAATAACAAAGGTTTAAACGACATCAGGACGAGTAAAGTTCATTTTAGGTGAACCATCGCTTTAAGACAGAAAGGAGTCTTGCTTCAAGCAAAGTGTCTTTTATTAAAAACAGACAGACGGAAAGAACAGAGCAGAATTTTAATGTCAGCACAATAAGCATTTTAAAGTTCCAATGCGCTGAAAGCATATTCAAAAACCAACTTTTATTAAAACTTTTCTTTCTTCAGCTGAGAACTATACAATATTAAAGCTCATAAACACACTGAGACTTCATTAGCATTTGCTAAGCTACAGCTCAGATCATGTTCAAGACAAATAAATATTCAAATCAAATATGCAAAATCGCCGGCAGCCAAATCAACACGGAATCATGTCCAGATGATAATCAGATCCATTTGCTCACACACAGGCTTTAGATTCGCTCATGGGTGCTCTGAACAGGCAATCTCTGTTGTGCGCTTGCTTTCGTCTAACTGATACAGCATCATAATCCAGTACCTGTTCCTAAGCAAGCAAAGATCAGCAAATAAAGGGTCGAAATATTATACTAAATTCAGCTTCAGTTCTGAAAGTACTGAATTTACAACTTTTTCCATTTGCTTTTCAAAAAATCCTTCAAAGCAACCAGAGAAAGAACTCAGCTAACAGGGAACGTTTTTAAATAGTTATATAAATGTTAGGACCAAACGTTTTTAAAGTAACGTTTACGGAACGTTGTTATAACTTCATTCATGTTTGATAGATGTTCTCATAATGTTCAGAGATCAACAGTCATGTTATTTGTACCGGAATGTTCTAAGAAAGATTTCTGTTATATTTAGAATGTTAAACATTTTTGTAACCTTTTAAAAAAACGTTCTAATCACAACAAGAAAACATTTGAACATTCTGAAAATAACCGTTCAAATGATGTTATATTTTGTGTACAAATAGAGTTAGTGGAATGTTGTGTTTTGTAACCTTTAGGCCTAAAACTTTCTAAGTAGTCTTAAACAACTGTACATTAAATCCTTCATGGGGGGGGGGGGGGGGGGGGTTATTAAACTTTCACAGAACTTTATCTTTTGGGTGGGCAAATAAGTTACTAGCACGTTGTAAGTACTTTTTTTGGGGGGGCAACCTTACATAGCTGTGATTAATCACCTCAAGAACGACATTTGAGAGCATCATCTTAAAATATAAAAAATTCATTCCAACACAATAAAGTTCTATTTAGAAATGTTTTTGTAACATTTAAATACTTCACATACAACTATTTGCAATAACATTTTTGGGCGAAAAAAAAAAAAAGTTGTTGTAAGAAACGTTTTTTGTAACCTTTGTATCGCCGTATAAAAACACAGAAAACTGAATACTTTTATCACTTCTTAGTTTATGTTACTAAAGGAACTATTGAAAGAACGCTGCGAGATAGCGTTATACTTTAGGAATGTTAAAACGATTTTTGTAAGCTGCTTAAAAACGTTCTAATCACGCACAAGATAATCCTTTAACATTCTGAAATAACCGTTCAAATGATGTTAGATATTTTGTGTACATAGAGTTAGTGTGGAATGTTGTGAGAAACATTTTTGCTAAACTTTAATAACTTTCGTCAGAAACTGGAGCACTTTTAGAGCGGTTCTTAGGAATTATGTAATTTATTTAGGTTATTTTTAATGTACGAATAGGCTTAACTATTAATAGTTCTTGTACAAATAAAGTTATGAGTAAAGGGTGTTGTAAGACATATTTTATAACCTTTAGAGGTGCCTAAAACTGGAGCATTTAACAACGTGCTCTTCTGAGAATAAAGCTTTTCAAAAACGATTATATTTTGGGTCGCAAATAGAGTTACACGTTTAAAAATTGATAATGCACGTCAGAAAACTGAGCACTCTTGCACATTCCTTAGAGAATATTAAAAACATGCAATATAATTTTTATTTGTAACATTGAAATTAACTTCGAATTACAACAAGAAACGGGACTGATATTCAGATAACGATATTTTGGCTGGAAGATGTTGTTGTAAGAAACGTTTTGTATAGTGCGACCCTTTAAATAACATTCCAATCACGACAACAAAACTCAACATTTCAACGTTTTAGAAACACTTAAAAAAAAGTAATTTTTTTACGTGGTAAGAAAGTTAACTTAAAATTAGTTAAGGAATCGATGACGGTGAGAAGTCGCAGAAAACGTTTCTTCTTTGGACTCAAACCGCGCACAATAGGACCAGAGATGTATTATGAAGAGTAAACAGAGTGAATTTAGATTTTAAAGTGTGTCTCACTAGGCTTTGGATCACAGCTATTGTTGGAATTAGCAAAGTCAGAATTTAATAAAGCTTTTGTTTCTGAAGATTGCTCATAGAAAGCGCAGCACAGCAGAGCCTGATGGGAATTGTGGCGTTGCTGTGGGCCGTAAAATTCAGTGTAAAGTAATTTAACGCCAACGCAACAGTAGCTAACTCAGTTTGAGTGCTGGTTCAGTCTGGTTCACAGGACTGACGCTCTTTGCTTCTGCGTTTCGGAAAGGGTCAGAGATAAAAAGAGAGTGAAAGAGAGGCCCTCGGGCCGAGTCCTGGAAACTATCGGGTGCCCTTGTAGCTGTTTCTATCCTTAAAAAAGATACCCTATTAAAGAATAGTAAGATTTTCTACCAGACCAGGTTGTGATCTTCGGCTCAAGTATCAGGTCATCTACGGGTTGGCGCTTAGATCAGCCAACAAACAGGTTGAAGAGTTTGCGATGGGATACAATCTGCAGGTCTAAGTGTTTAGCCAGAGCTGAAGCAACCACTGTAAAGAGTGTTTAAATGAGGGCAGCAACATGTCTACGCGCGTACGGTGAGAATATGTTATAAGACCAATTGTGTTGACTGTTTGGCATAACGTTCGCTATTAAAACGTGTCGATGTCACTCTGATGATGTCATTACTATGTTTTAAACTGCTTAAAAAATGTATTTCTTCTTGATTACCTTACAGGCAAATAAGCCGGTCAATAAGCCGTAGTTAGGGAGCGTAGTTCGGGGCAGTCTGACAGCGAAGGCTGGTAGTTAAAGGGCAGGACATAAGCAGGTAATGATATTAATCAAACGTATTTTTCTCACCTAACCATGTAGTTCGCTCAGAACAGTTGTGGTTGCTATAAAAAAATAACACAAGTGTGTTGCGAGCGAGTCACGGGGCAAACGAAACAAAGGTGTGTGTTTGTAGAGTCATTTACAACTGCTTCGAACGTGGCTCAGCCAATCAGAACCAAGGACCGGAACTATCCGTTTTATAAAAACAATTAAGCTAACGTTTATTTCGTTATTTTACTATAACATTTATGGAATGTTTAGTTTTGATGGTTTTGCTCATCCATTATTGACACGAGTAATAATAACCGTTTGAAAAAAGCGATAGACGAACGTCTTTTAAATGTATAAAGCTTTCTTATCTGGGGTTTGAATGGCTAAAGGGCAACATTAAGGAGAACGTTAGGCCTTTTTATTCTTGCAAACAGTTTTTTTTTTTTGAGTTTTAAAAATTATTTGTTATGAGATGTACTTTTGAATGTTCTCCCTAAACGTCGTGGAAACTACTCAAGTTAGGGCAATCTTTTGTAAAACGCGTTACATGCGGCGTGCGCGTAACTAAAAAAAAAGCGTTTTGTAAAAAGTAAAAGTCATAAACGATGTATTAAAGATGTTTTTGTGGGGCACACGAAAAAAAAAATGTTTAGAGACCAGATAACTTTAAACAAACGTTCAGTTAACGTTATTGGAATAACTTTTGTTTACAACTTTCAGAGAGCGTTGCGAGCGTGTTCTGAGAAAGTTTTCTGCTAGCGATGCATCACAGTGTAACATTGTTACATCATTTTAAATCATGTTTAAATCATATTTTGCTAAACATTCACTAATGTTCAAAGGGTCTATTGACAAAAAAAAAGATGTTCTGATGTAACATCATGTAACTCTACTAACTAAACCAGTGTCTGAGAAACTAAGAGAAGAAAAAGTTGAATAATAACCATTTAATCAAATGGGGGGAAAAAATGAGCCAAACAACAGCTTAAAGTTAATCTAAGTCTAAAGCAACCATTTTACATTTTATAATTGGACATACATTATGGTTCAAAAGTTGGGGTTTAGTCATTTTTTTGATTAATTAATTTTTTTAAAGGAACCCTTTAGAATACATTAAATTGATCAAGAGTGACAATAAATACATTTATAATTTCACATAAAGATTTCATCATTTTCAATAAAATAGCGTCTGTTCTTGTTGTAACTGTTCATCCTGTGAATTGATCCTGAAAATGAATATAATTCTAATGTCATACGGGTTTCCAGCACAAAAATGTTGGGCATTAATAAATAACTGTTTTTGCAAGGCATTGATAATAAATCAAAATGGTTTCTCAGCTAGCAATCAGCATATTATACACTGATTTCCTGAAGATTTCATGGTAGACATACTGAAGACTGGAGATGATGGGGCTGAAAATACAAGGCTGTGGGGCCATCACAAAATACTTGACATTTCGACACATATTGCACATAGAAAAGCATAGGCTGTTTTAAATTGTTCATAATATTTCACAATTTTAGACTGTTTTTTGATCAAATAAAAGGCAGCCTTAGGTGAGTGGGGCATGAAGAGACTCTTTACAAAACCTTTGTAAGAAAAACTGTTGAACAACTATATGTAATTCGCGAAACAAACATGAGATGGAGATTGTTAATTCGCCACCAAAGCTGATTTATATTGTGAAACTGTGTGATCTTTGAGCTAACCTGTTTGGAAACTTATGGCATTATTTTTGCAGTTCCTCGATTTTGGGGGCAGCCTACAGATAATACGGCACGGTTTTGTTAATGTCTTTGGCTTGCTAAAGTGTGCTTGTGGCTGCTTTGCCTATTAAAGATCTTAGGCTCACGTATGCATGCAAGCCATTTAGACATTTAAAGTGTCCAACAATAACTTTTGTGTGCAGGCTGTATGTGTAGTCTTGATAAAGAGACTCCATGAATATCGATATATGGCTCATTGCTGCTGGCTGGTGTAAATTCATACTGGCGAGTATTTCGGTTGTGCATCAGGCATGCAGCGTCAGTCGGGTGTTGAATTGCTGTCGCATAACATCAGGCATGGAGTAGCGAAACTAGGCTTTCTGCTGGCTCGTGGAGGTGCATATACTCTAACCCAAGGTGGGCTAAAGTAGTCGGCATCCTTGCCGTGTTAGGCATGCGGGTCAAGAAGGCGTATTCATGAGAGAGTACTAGATAGAGAGGAAGCGGTGAAGAGGCTCGTGTGATTTCGCGCTGTCTGAGAAATGAAGGCAGAGGGGCAGCGGGCATGTGAGGAAACCTCTGGACTTTGACGAATGATTATATTCAAGCAAGAGAAGCTGTGGAGAGATGAGGAAATTACTGGGCAGCCAGCCGTTATTGGGGGCACATTTCAAGTGTCATAGCTCTGTGATTGTTTCAGATAGCTGATGCTCTGTGTTTTGGCACTGAGTCTCACTAGCTGATTGTCTTTCTATAAGAACGCATAGAGAAAACTCACTGAAAGGTCAGAACCAGAACAAACATGGGTGTCATCAGGCGTCGCAGGAAATAACATGCTAATGGCTAATAAATAGAAATGCAATTAAGGCCATATAACTGTGCAGAGCTTAAGATTGGCAAAATTAAATTGACATTCTGCAAGCATTAAAAGCATCTTTTGAGTTTATGTATTGTCAAAGGTCGTATTTATTTTGTGGCAGTGCTGAAAAAATCTTAATTTGTTTTAATTGGGCATGTTTGTTGCAATTTTTTAGTTGGCAAAGTAAATTTGCACACATGGAGTTAAAGTAACGGTAGTGCGATTTGGTGATGGGCGAGGCGTACTAGGCAAGCTATCTTTGAAAGGCAAAAGGAGCCCACCCTGCCGCTCAGCTAATATGCACTCTCGCAAATGTGCTTATGCCTCTCCAAATAAAAAAGAAAAAAAAAGTGTGGAGCAAACACAGAGATTACCGCGATGAGAGATGGTGTTCAACGTCTGTTCAGTAATACTTCACCGTCTCTTCACTCGCTGAGAGACTTAGGCGGTAGCAATAAGCGGGCATGAGTATTTACAACAATACCCTGCTTGCGGCTTCGCGAGGCACTAGTCGGCAAATAGTCATATTAGGCAGGGCAGGTATGTACGAGCCTACGTAGCCTCTCAGAACGTCGAATAATCTGATTGTTGAACATTTTAATCGGTTCGCGACGCCCGTCACTATGACGATATACTTATATCATATAAAACACATTAGGCACGCCTTAGTGATTGCCATCTGGATGTGTAGAGACTTTCAAGCAGCATAACAAAATGTGTTTTTGAACAAAATCACCTACCCTGCCTTTAAATCATTTTATTCTGCAATGAAATACAAATAAATAAATAAAAAGTGTAATTGCAAGTGTAATTCCCAAAATTTTGACTTTTTAATTATTTAAATTACGCACTTTCTTTCAGTAACATTAACAGAACATTCTTTCAAAGCAAAAACATTCTTAAAACGGAAAATAACATTCACCTAAAGTTTGCAAAATAATAAAATGGAACGTTCATAACTACATAATAACAGCATGTTTAAACATTTCTAAAACGATTTTGAGAGCGTTCACGTGCAGAAATTTTGATAATACAGTAATGGCTCAACATTACTATCAAACAAGCCTGTAAGTCTGGGTATACTATAGGCCGGTGGGTACTGAAAGTATTTCAGAACCACGCCTTAAATTTTTTCTACGCAATTCCTTTGATATATTATTGCAGTGTCAATTGCTAAAATCATTTAAGTTCTATTTTTTCCCTCATTAATGTACACACAACACCCCATATTTACAGAAAAACACATAATTGTTGGTTGACATTTATGACGGCAGGATTTATTAAAAAAGAAAAACTGATATTTCACATGGTCCTAAGTATTCAGACCTTTGCTCAGTATTTAGTAGAATCACCCTTTTGATCTAATACAGCCATGCGTCTTTTTGGGAAAGATGCAACAAGTTTTTCACATCTGGATTTGGGGATCCTCTGCCATTCCCCCTTGCAGATCCTCTCCAGTTCTGTCAATTTGGATGGTAAACGTTGGTGGACAGCTATTTCTTAGGTCTCTGGCGTGGAACCAAGAGATTCTCAAATTGGGTTTTAAGTGCTAGGGCTCTGGTCTAGCATTCAAGAAGGCATGCACAGAGTTGTTGGTGAAGCGTCACTCCTTCGTTGCTGTTTAGAGGCTGTGTGCTTATGTGCATTGTACTTGTTGGAGGTAAAGCGTCTATTCGCTCGCAGGCTGAGGTCCGCTGAGGCATTCTCTGGAGAAAGGTTTTACGTCCAGGATAACCCTTGACTGGCCGCCATTATCTTTCGGCGCTCGATTGCAACCAAATCTTCCTGTCGCCTAGCCAGGCTGAAAACACCGCTCATCAGTGGCATGAGGCTGCCAGCCACCCATGCTTCACTGTGGGACTGTATTGGAACAGGTGATGAGCATGTGCTGGTTTTCAAATGCCACACATACTGGCTTAGAATAAGTGTCGGCAGAGAAAGTTCTATCATTGGTCGAAAATCATGCAGTACGAGAATCTATATCTTCTCACGGCATCGGGAGTTCTTCAGGTGTTTTTTTAATCAAACTTCCATGCGGGCTTGTCATGTGTCTTAGGGGCCACTGAGGAGGAAGGCTTCCATCGGGGCCACTCTGGGGCGTGCGGCCATAGCGCCCGACTGGTGGTAGGGCTGGGTCAATTTATGGTTGATCCTTTGCTACAACTTTCTCCGCATCTCAGTCAGCTGCATCTCTGGACGTTCCTCGGCGCAGCATTGATGCTTTGGGTTCTTTCTTAACCTCTCTCCCACACAAGGGCTCTGTCTCCGCCATACAAAAGAAACCGGTGAGAAAATAGCTTCAGTTTGGCCGGACGGCAGCTCTTAGGAACGGGTCCTGGTCGTGACGCCAAACGTGCTTTCCATTTAATGGATTATGAGCCCTGTGGGGGCTCTTAGTATACTCTTAAGTGCCAGGCAGAAATTTTTTGTTGTACCTTGCTCTGTATACTGTGCCTTGGTCCTACAATTCTGTCTCTGAGGCTCTTGCTAGGCAGTTCGTCTTTGACCTCATGATTCTCATTTGCTCTTTCATGCACTGTGAGCTGTAAGGTCTTAGGTCAGGTGTGTGGCTTTCCTAATCAAGTTCAATCAGTATTATCAAACACAGCTGGATTCAAATGAATGTGTAGAACCATCTCAAGTATGATCAGAAGAAATGGACAGCACCTAAATATAGTTAAATATATGAGTGTCACAGCAAAAGGGTCTGAATACTTAGGTCGCATGTGATATTTCAGTTTTTTCTTTTTTAATAAATCTGCAAATATTTCAACAATTCTGTGTTTTTCTGTCATATGGGGTGCTGTGTGTACTTAATGAGGAAAAAAAATTAACTTAAAAATTTTAGCAAATGGCTGCAATATAAACAAAGAGTGAAAAATTTACGAAGAGGGGGTCTGAATATCTTTCCGTACCCACTGTATTATCTATATATATATATATATATATTATATTATATATATATATATAACTATACGTCGCAATCATGTATGACTTTTCATAAGTATCTGAAGCATTTAAATATATATATATACCTATATATATATATATATATATAATTATACTCGATTTAGATGAATGTCGCAACTAAAAGCGCTCCGGAAGAAAACAACAGCGAACAATTAAAATCAAAAGAAAAAAAAAAAAAAAACGACTTCTTTTTTAAAAAAAAGATACGATTTAGATTATGTTTTTGTCAAGCATTTGAGAATGTTACTGAAGACGGCGGGATTCAAAGACCGGTAAATTTTCATTGAAAAATGTTAGGTCTGATAGCAGCATTTGTTCATATCTTTAAGAGAAGACTTGGGCAAGTAACAGTCTGAGGTACATGTCTAGCAGCAGGTCCACAAGCTCTTACTGCACTGTTCGTCGCCTTGGTGTCAGCATTCACGATCATACCACTGGATCCGTGGGCGAGGTAATAACACCAGCATTAACAAACCCTCCTGACCTTGCCACGGACGGTGTTAGGGGACAAAGTCATTCTAGATGTCATAAGTGATGAGTTCAGGAGAAGGTGCGCCTGTGCTCAGGGCGTGATGTCATGAGACGGTAAATATCTCGGCTGGAGAGGCCAGTCTGACTCACCGCGGCAGAGCAAGGGAAGCTGTGAGCTCCACACATGCTGCCTGGAAGTGCTAAACTGGAACTAACTTGTCAGAATGAGGCAGAGGAAATAGAAAGCATGTGAACACTTTTAGCAGGAGCGACAGGCTGCTGCACAAACCAGGTGGAAAGACGAGCTCCAGCTCTCCGGTTTAACTTCCCACATCATTGTTTGCATTGCAAACGAGGGAGGGTGGAGCCAGAGAGTCATGTGACTTGCAGTTTTGACGTTATGTATTGAGACCTTTTTTTTCTGAAATTTGAATGAACTTATATGTGTGTGTATGGATGGATGGATGTTATCTGTTAAACCCAAGTGAGCTCTGTTACTGTCTATCTTAGCCAGGACACTCTTTTCCTGGTAAAATAAAGGTTATAATTAGTGCTGTCAAACAATTAATCACATCCAAAATAAAAAACCCCCGCGATTATATCACTTCCAAAATAAAAGTTTTTGTTTACATAATAAATGAGTGTGTACTGTGTATATTTATTATTATGCATATGTAAATACAAACACATGTGTGCATATATTTAAGAAAAATATGTTACATTTATACATTAAATATATTTATATATAATATAGACAATATACATGTATACTACATGTCCATATTATTCAAGAAAAAATATTAGCTGTATGGATGTGTGTCATTTATGTATATCATAATATAAAATCATAGAGCAGCACAGTATACATACATAGATCTATGTAACACAAAGCTTTTTATTTTGGATGTGATTAGATCGCAAAATTTTTAATACGTTTGAGCAGGGGCACTAAGTGTAATAATAATATGTATATTACTAAAAGAGTACTTATGTACTTACATGGTAAAAGCGAAGCAATATTTTTAGCAACATTTCTGTAAGCAACAATGTAAGTGTGTTTTTTTTTGGGGGGGGCCGATGCAAACACTGCTCAAGGTTCAGTTTGATTTGGAGGTTATTTAGTGGAGGCCATCAATATTAACTTTTTTTGGGGCAGTTTTAGTTAACTATATTAACTAGCGGTGGTTTGGTTATAATCTTGCAAAGCAACACTTTAGATTAAGGTCACTATGCTAAAAAGCAAAGTCATCTAGCCTAAGTATATTTTATATTATCTATGATGCTAAAAAGTCTCTTTCTTGATTTATTTGATCAAATAATACAGTATAAATGGTAAAACATAATTACAATTTAAAACAGCTGTTTCTATGTGAATATCTGTTAAACTGTAATGATTCTGTGTGCGCAGCTGTATTTCGAGGAACCATCATCGCTCGCGTCGCAAGCATGTCACATGATCTTCAGAAATCAGTTTAATATGCTGATCTGCTGCTCGAGAACCATTTCTGATTATTATCAATGTTGAAAACAGTTGTGCTGCTCAATATTTTTTTTGTGGAAACCGTGATGCATTTTATTTTGCAGGATATTTCCTTGCACAGATGAGCAGAAATTTCAAAAGAACAACATTTATTTGAAATTATCTTTTGTAACATTATAAATGTCTTACTGTCACTTT
>JADLZN010010273.1:0-90325 GCA_018155175.1 Sinocyclocheilus anophthalmus
TTAAATGTTAAATAGGTCCTGGTGGGAACACACATGTCCTCACAGAAACTAATGCAGGATGTCACGGTGTCAGTAAGCTCATCCAAATCAGTAGATGCAGCCTCAAAAACACTCCAATCATTAAGTTAGAAGCAGGCCTGTAAATCCTGCACTGCTTCAATGGTCCATCTCTTTACAGTTTTTCTACAGGCTTAGCAGATTTGAGTTTCAGATTTGAGATTTGGTTGAAGATGAACCAAACAGTGATCAGAGAGCCCCAAAGCTGCTCTGGGGACAGAGGGTATGCATCCTTTCAAACCATTGTATGCATTGGTCCTATACTGCTGGTCTCGGTGGGTGCCTGTGATGTTCTGTCTATATGTAGGCAGTTCACTGGTGAATTAGCTTTTAAAATCACAGAGACTGCTTAATTAAAGTAGTCAATAACGCTGCTCTGTGTGTGTGATCTAATCGGCCAACAGTTCTAGCGCGGCGCTCACACGCACGTCAGGAGGAATGTACACACTCACCAAAACAAACGAGGAGAACTCCCACGGTAAATAAAAAGTTTTACAGTTAATAAAGAGAACTTCCAAATTTGGGCAGCACATCTTCTTTAAAACTGCCACGTCTGTACACCAGCCTTCATTGACATAAAAACATAATCCACCACCTCTCGTTTTCACCAACGACTCGGTGACGTGGTCTGCTCTGAACAACTGGAAGCCTTGTTTGTGCGGTTGAGGAGTTGTAGTTTGTCTGATTTATTTGCTAGGGAGCGGAGATTCGCCAGATGAATTCTCGGCAGCGGAGTCCTAAAACCGCGCTGTCGGAATTTCACGAGCGCGCCGGCACGCTTCCCTCGCTTGCGTTGCCTGAAGCGCTTATATAGGAACGCAGCTCCTCCGGGAAAACATCTGAATGCTCAAATGTTGGCAGAAAGTTATTTGGTGAGAAATGCTTAGATTTCCAAATACCTGCAGTACTCTGACTCTGCCACAGGGAAAACTGGGTACACTTGCTCATAACCTGATAATAAACGCTAAGTACTTTCCATTAAAAAAAAGTTTTTAGAAATCTTAACATTGGAAGGAGTGCACACACTGTGCATGTTTTAAAATAACACCCAAGCTCTCTACAGCCTTCTTTTGGTCTAGGGTGAAAAAGGATGTTGCAGTTTCTTGTTGTACATGCCCTACCTGTCAAGTCATTGGGAAACCAAATCAAGTTATTCCTCCCACACCATTAGTTCCAATCCCAGTGCTCGGTGAGTCTTTCGAGCATGTGATCGTGGACTGTGTAGGACCACTGCCTAAATGTGTGTCGCAACTCGATTCCCAGAAGCAGTGCCTTTGCGAAAAATTACCTCCAACACGGTCATTTAGGCATTGGTCAAATTTTTTTTTACTTTTGGTCTGCCCAAGATAGTACAAACCGATCAAGGCACAAATTTTATGTCCAAGTTGTTCACTCAAACCTTGTGTTCGCTGGGTATCAGTTATCGTACTTCCAGTCCATATCATCCTGAGAGTGAGGGTGTGCTTGAGAGATTTCACCAGACACTTAAGGCTATGTTAAAGAAGTACTGCTGGGAGACAGGTAACGAATGGGACGAGGGTGTGCCATTTGTTCTTTTTGCTATTCGTGAAACTACTCAGGAGTCTCTGCAGTTTAGTCCAACTGAACTGGTGTTTGGACATAGTGTCCGAGGACCACTGACAGTTCTTAAGGAACAAATGCTGGGTCTTGACAACAGTTTAAGTCCTACAAAGAACATTCTTGATTATGTGGCCCGTTCTCGTGAACGAGTACAGGAAGCCTGTGCGTGTGCTAAAGAAGTTCTTGCTGAAGCTCAGTCTAGCATGAAACGACATTTTGATAAAACAGCAGTGTCTCGTTCATTTTCAGTGGGTGACAAGGTACTTGTGTTACTACCAATTCCAGGGTCTGCATTGTCTGCACGTTTTGTTGGTCCTTATGAGGTAGTGGGTAAAAGAAGTGACACTGATTACATCATTAACACACCTGACCGTAAGAGACAAAAACGTACGTGTCATATTAATATGCTTAAAGCTTACCATTCCAGGGAGGAAGCATCTCACTGTTCAGAGGAGAATACGGGGCCCGTGGATTCACCTGTGGTTGTGAGTCAGAACCATAATTTCCTTGTGATGTGGAGTATGATGTTGATGAGGTGAGATTACAGGGTGATCCGTTGCCTTTTACACCATTATCTAATTCTGAGATTTTAACTGATCCTTTTAAGTTGCTGTGTCATTTGACAGAAAAGCAGTGTACAGACATTGTAACCCTAATTCAGAGTTTTCCTCAGATATTTGGAGATGTACCCAAGCAAACTGACGTACTTTACCATGACATCACTGTTCGTGATGTTGCTCCTATTAAGCAACACCCCTATCGGGTGAATGCTGCAAAGAGGGCTGCAATGAACAAAGAGGTTTAGTATTTGTTGCAGGAGGGTCTTGCAAAGCCCAGTGTTAGTTCATGGAGCTCTCCATCTATTTTAGTTCCTAAAGCTGATGGAACGGTTCGATTTTGTACCGATTATCGTTGAGTGAATTCTGTTACAGTACCAGATTGTTTCCCTTTGCCAAGGATGGAGGACTGCATTGATAATGTGGGTTCTGCTAAGTTTGTTAGCAAGTTATATATGCTCAAAGGTTACTGGCAGGTGCCACTGACATCAAGGGCATCAGACGTCTCTGCTTTTGTAACCCCAGATTCGTTCCTACAGTATAATGTTATGGCGTTCGGCCTTCGAAATGCACCTGCAACCTTTCAAAGGTTAGTAAACAAAGTGATGGCGGATGTAACTAACTGCAGTGCGTATTTAGACGATCTAGTTGTATATACATCTACCTGGACTGAGCATGTGTTCAACAAATTGCTGATGCTTCATTAACTTTGAACTTGGCTAAATGTGAGTTCTGCAGGGCTACAGTGACTTATCTAGGTAAGCAAGTGGGGAAAGGCCAAGTTTGGCCTGTGGAGGCAAAGGTTGTTGCCATTAAAGAATTCCCTGCCCCCACTACTCGTCGTGAGTTAAGGATATTCTTGGGTATGGCAGGGTATTACAGAAGTTTCTGTAAGAATTTCTCCTCCGTTGCGAAACCCTTGACAGATTTACTTAGCCCTGCAAAGGAATTAATTTGGTCAGCTGAAAGTCAGTGTGCTTTTGAAGCCATACAACATTTTTTATGTAGCTCACCTGTGTTGTCTGCCCCTAAATTCTCTGTGCCTTTCAAACTTGAGGTGGACACAAGTGCAGTTGGAGCAGGTGCTGTGCTGCTGCAGGAAAACGAGGAAGGTATCGACCATCCAATTTGTTTCTTTTCTAAGAAATGTAATCGACATCAGTGTAACTATTCTACCACTGAAAAGGAGGCTTTGGCTTTGTTGTTGTCGTTGCAGCATTTTGAAGTATATGTTGGGTCTACTTCGTATCCTGTGCTTGTGTATATGGATCATAACCCTCTTACGTTCCTGTGTCGAATGTACAATCAAAACCAAAGGCCAATGCGATGGGCTATAGCGGTTCAAAATTATAATATTGAGATTCGGCACAAAAAGGGAGTGGAAAATATGGTCATGGATGCTCTGTCTAGAGCGTAACTCTTATGAAGGGTATTATATGAGAGGGGGTATCTAGTTTTGTGTGCAAACATTATAAAAATGTATAATGTTTGATTTTACGTGCTCGGGATTGGGTTCCCGTCCCCTTTGAGTTACTGGTTGCTGGAATTTCTCCCCTTGTTATTGGTTTCTCTTCCTGTTTCCCCCCCCCCCCCCCCCCCACCCGCGCTCTGCTGTTTCTGTTCTCGGTGCTGTGATTGGTCGTGGTACTGTGTCTCATAATTATCATCATCTCGTGAAACATCCAATCATCAACCGGTTCAAGATAAAAGATGCCGTGGTGAACTGAGGAGGAGTAGCTTGGAGTGTTTGTTGGCCATGCCAGTTTGTTTGATGTTGTTTTTTTTAGTGGTGGTTCGCTTGCTTGCTGGTTGTGTTTGACAAAGAGAACGTCTTGTCTGACATAAACTTCACCAGCCCGGAGATAAAGGAAAGGGAAGTATGTCGCGTGACTTACAATGTTGTTTTTTTAGTGGTGGTTCGCTTGCTTACTTGTTGTGTTTGACAAAGAGAGCATCTTGTCTGACATAAACTTCACCAGCCCAGAGATAAAGGAAAGGGAAGTATGTCGCGTGACTTACATTGTGCAAACACGTAGGATAACTTCTGTTAGACACACTAGGGAAAGGAGCGTGTGCAACCTCGTGTAAGTTTTGTTTTGTTAGTTAGTGAAGCTTTAGGTATGGCGTGTTGAACGCCGAATGTTTCGTTATTTTCTGGTTTTGTTTTCAGTTAATTTAGAGGGTGGATAATTAGTTAGTGAATGTTCTGCGTTTGTTATTTTCGTTTGTTTAGCACTGCTCACTTTGCTTATCCCGCGGCTTTTCAAATAGCCTTATTGCTTTATGGTGTGTTTGGGCTGCACATACCACCACAGAACCTCCCGAGGTGGCGGCATTCACTATGGTGTCTCCCAGCAATGAACTCTCTGCCTGTCCTGTCACAGCTATGGAGGCCGTCTGTGAACTCTCTGTCTGTCCTGTCATGGCTATGGAGGCCGTCTGTGAACCCTCTTCCTGTCCTGTCATGGCTATGGATGCCGTATGTGAACTCGCTGCCTGTCCTGTCACGGCTATAAATGCTGTATGTGAACTCTCTGCCTGTCCTGTCATGGCTATGGAGGCCGTATGTCAACTCTCTGCCTGTCCTGTCGCGGCTATGGAGGCCGTATGTGAACTCTCTACCTCCCCTGTCGCGGCTATGGAGGCCATATGTGAACTCTCTACCCGTCCTGTCACGGCTATAGAGGCCGGTTAATAAACATTCAGTCCGCTATCACAGCCGAGAGATTAATCATGACACAGCTGTCTAAAAATAAAATGCTTTTGCAAGAATTTCAAAAGAGGCAGAGCAGTATAAAACCAAACATTTCAAGGTTGGTTTTTTTTTCTAGGCTTGATTGTTTTTATGGGGTGCAGTCTAACATGTGTCAATGCTTCGTTAAAAAAAAAACATTATTTTCACATAATTTACCTTTATTCTACACTGCTCTGTCCCTTCTCTTATGAACGCTCTGATGATTTCCTGTTTTTATGAAGCCCCTCCCTCAGAAATACTCAATCGGGCTCAGATTGGTTAGCTGGCTCAGTGTGTTGTGATTCGCTAAGCCGCCTCTAGAGCGTGTCTGAACATCCCACCCCTCAATCTCAGAATGTGCTCTGGTTGTATTGTAAACAATGGCATTGTCTATATTTCTTATCAGTTTGAGCCCGATTGAGAATCAGAGGATATTAGTGAAGAGGATCATTCAGAACTTGTGCAAGCACGGCTCTTACAGGACGTTTCAGAGTGGTATGTTTCTTTGTTTGTTGTTGTCTCAAACTTTTAGATACGCTGTTATTTGTAAATGCTACTGCTTATGTTAGCATTTAATATACAGTTTTATCCTGATTAAAACTTTAATACAGCAGAATACATGATTGCATTGTAGCATTTTTGCGTAATAACATTAGAGTGTTTACTCATTAATTTTGCTCTCATATCCATACCGCAACCCGCGTGTGCATCCATGTTTTAAAAGGGCCTTCACATGTCGCACCCTAAAAACGTGGGTAAAAAGCTGGGTGGTGCCGTTTTCTCCCTCCTTTTTTCCAAGTTTGCCTCACTGCTAAGCAACCATGACCTACGTTTTTTTCTTATTTCAGACGAATCCAGTCAGAGTTCTATTAATGTTTCCTTGCTAAATTCCAAAAGTAGTCAAATCACGCATATTCATAATAAAATTGCCTCACATGGCTCCGGGGGGTGAACAAAGGCCTTTTGTAGCAAATCAATGCGTTTTTGTAAGAACAATATCCATATTTAAAGTGTTATAAATACTTTTTTTTCTCACTTCCGCTGAATGTCATACGTGCAAGCCATTCCTCTGATGATAGGATATAGCGTAGTGCACGCGCCTCTGAGATATGCTAGTCTCGTGAGTTTGTTTACAGGAGCAAATTAAGCAAAGTTTCCTTACTTTAGCAAGGAAAACCAGTCTCCTCTTGGCTTCTATCGAAATCCTCCAACATTTTTCTTTGCAAATCCTGGGTTTGTACTTTTAATTTGTGACCGGAGTTTTGTTTTGTTCTCTCTCCGCACTTGACGTTGGAGAGGCTGGCGGGCTTGATGGCGGGCTGGTTCTGAGTAGGGGCCGGACACTTTCCAGACACCTGAGGATCCCTTCCCTCCAGCACAGTCCAGTGGTGTCTGGGAGGTCCACGGGCGGTGGTAATTGGCCCCGATCCAGAACAAAGAATTCAGCATGGTGTCATCCAACGCTGTCATAGCCGTGAGCCCACAGAATTCCCGGGCGAATTCTACGAAGGGGAGATCCCGACCTACTACGAGGGCTTCAACTTTTTGGGGGGTCGGGGGGGTGGAGATGGGGCACCACTTACTGTTTCTAGGGTCCAGTCTACTGTCACGATCTGCTACTGCTGTGTTGGAGTGTGGAGCGAAGGAGCGAGGAGACGTAGGAGAATATCATGGGGAACAATCTTTATTAACCAAATAAAGACTCACAGGAAGGAACACACACGTAGCACGGGGAATTGACGTTTAACACTGGACGCAGGACACAGGAAAACACAGGGCTGACATTCAGAAACTAAATGAGAAACACCTGAAATCAATAAACATAATCAAACATGAGGGAAAACTGGGTCATGGAACATGTGGGGAGCAAAACACAAGACACAGGAACAGGGCTGACAAACACACAGTTTGCATTTGAGGATTCTCATGATCCTTCAAGTAAGCAGGTGTAGGTTAATTATAGGGGTGTAAATCCGACGTTTCATCACAATACGATATGATATAAATTCTGTAATTTATATTCTGTAACAACCCTGTAAAACAATATTTTTTTTACACAGGCATCACAAATGCAACCAATATGTATAACAACATTTCTCAATTGCGACAATCCCGTCCCCAGTTGTGACATTCAAAACAAAAAAGGCCTACAGTTTTTTTTATATAATAAAGAAAAATAAATAATTGGAAAAAATCAAGTCACACAAGAGTAGGGTTGGATACCGAAACCCGATACTAATATGGCACCGGTACCTATGTAACCGGTATGTACTAGAACCGAATCCGAACACAGATTTCGGTGCCATGCCTGAGCGATCGATTGAAATATCTGTCCTCTGGTTCGCCGAAACGGATGTAAGAAGCATCATCACTGGCACCGCACGTGAAAAATAATTTCCCTACTGAGAAAATGCATGTGAACTCAAGTCTGAAAGCTCTAATAATACAAATCCAACTCATCTTGTGTTGTTTTCACATTCCGACTTAAAAGCACAAATCGGGAAACAAGAGCATTCAAGGAGCGCGTGAATGCAGTAATTACACTTGCTCTGATGGCAGCAGGTAGCCTTCCGTTAACTAAGCTAAACATGCTTAAATTAAAATGCCTAAAGCTAAACCTCCCTTGTATTCACATTTCTAAACCTGTTGTCCAACAAAAGAGAAAATTATAACCTTTTTACTCCACAACACCAGTCAAATGCTCCGTTTATGACTGATGAGGCTGCGGGGTCACGAATTAGGCAGAAAATATGTTCCTATTCTACTTACACAATTAAAAAATAAAATAAATAAATATATAAAAATATATAAAATAAATAAATACATTGAATTAGCACATAGATATATAGGGTGACCATACGTCCTCTTTTCCCCGGACATGTCCTCTTTTTGGACCTAAAAAAATGCGTCCGGCCAGGATTTCTTAATTGCCCATAATGTCTGGGATTCGGCTGTTTTCTTAATCCCACTCCCGCTGAATCTCTGACCATTGCCGCCTGCTCCTGCAACATGTGTTTCGCTCCCGCGATTTTCGTGTCCACTCCTATAAACATTCTAATATCGTATATCATTTTGGCGCATCAGGAGCCGCTCTCAGGATGCTTGTATTTAAATTTTTTTGAATGAGCGTTTGCGCTGTTTACTTTCACTTTCGATTTCGCGATCACGTGCACTCTGTGTAAAGGGAGCACATCTTGCAAGATAAGATATTTGTCAGTGAGCTCAGAATCTGTTGAGCAGCAAATACTCCAGCATGGTCTTGTCAGTCATTTCTCCTTATTCTCGACCTGTGATCAGTCAAGGCTGACTCCTACAGCGTCGTCGGATGCAGGGTTGCCAAGTCCGCGTTCCACAGAATTGGGCTACTTTTAAACTGCGTTGTTTATACGATTAAATGTATGCCCAATTTTGGATTTTTTATTTGAGTTGGAATGATTTATGAATCTCTCGCTCATCACTTAATACGAAAGCTGTAAAACTCTGTGATTGATGGAAAAATATTGACTTTGTGTAAGGGTTTCCCTCCTGTGTATTCTTTGAAGTGACATTTTTTGTAATTTTCATTAAGTTATTGGTACACTTTATTTCGATAGGCCACTGATACATTCTATTACGCCGTAAGTAACTTTTCAACTACATGTCCAACTAGCATTTAGAGTATTAGTAGACTGTCTGCTTTATATCTTCTAACACTTTCTTTGTCAATTTATTCTACTAACCCTAAACCTACCCTAACATTCTACTCTGAGAGTTAGTAGACATGTAGTTTCAAATTAATGAGAATTAGTTGACATGTATTTGCAAAGTTACTTATAGTTAGTAGATGTCTAAAGTGGATTATCGAAATGAAGTGTAACAAGTTATTTTTTATTTAATTTATTTTATGATTTATTTAAAAAAAAGAAAAGATGTTTAACTTTTTATTTATTTTTTTTTGTTCTGTTTATATTTCATTTTTATTATTCTTTATATTTTTTGTTTTGTATTCTGGTTGTGTATGTAATTTATTGCTATGACTGTATTCCCTGTGAATGTTATATCTTCAATAATAAAAATTTAAAAAAAAAAAGGAATCACTAGCAGAAACTCAAAAAAAAAGCCACTGCACAAAACAAATCCCAACCAGGTCCGTCACTTTTTTGGGTCCCCATGAAACATTTCCGTTGTGGTCCGTACTATTTGCAGCGCGTTTCTTCATTTGCATGTGTTGTGATGATTTGCAGCGCGTTTCTTCATTTGCATGTGTTGTGAGGATTTGCAGCGGTGATGGTTTCAAACTGATAAAGGTGTTTCTAGATTTGCTGGTGTTTTTTTTTTCAATTTGCATTGTTTTTTCCTTAAGTTGCAGCGTTGAGCTCTCTCGGCCACCGTATGATTGTGACTAGGAGGTCCAGAGATCTGAGGCAGTTAGGAGTATTAACATAACTCAATGCTGGACGAGGGGGTTGAACGGGACACATCAAAATGATGTGTTCCCCTCCACTGCAGTATAGGCATAACCCCTGGGTCAACCGGCGTAGGCACTCTGCTTAGGATAGTTGGTAGGTGTCAAATTGCATCAGTTTGAAGCTGGGTTCTGGAAGCCAGAATGAGCAAAGGGTAAAAAATTGTATACTATTTTATTAAGTATACAATTTTTGTGAAAAATTAATTTAACATAACTCATTAACATAAATTATGTACAGCATTATACTCACACATAAGCTGACACTGTTTGTTTTTCATCAGAGAGTGAGGACTTGTGTGCAGACCTTCACCAGCAGTACCAGTGTCGAAAGCTCACAAATTGTAAACTTATAATGGTGATGATTATTTTTAAGAGAAAGAGAATGACATGGAATGATGCGACAGGACAGTTGTGAACGCATTGAGAACCATTTGCCCAAGCTGTGGATTAAAGGAAATAATGTTGTAAATAATGTTCAGTTTCTTGCATAGACCGATTGTTTTTGCTCCATAAGACCTCAATATATTGTCATGAGCCATGGTCATTACACAATGAACCACAAAATATAGTTATCAAAGTTTATTGAATAATGGTGTTTGGCATCTTTATAACTTTAGATTGGGGAAGAATTTACAAAAGACTCTGCAGTGCACAAACACGAAAGAAAAGATAGGATCTACTTTTTCTTGGCCATGCGCTAAAACATTAAGAATGATGAACAGATAAACAGTTTGAAACAGTTTAACTGATAGTCTCAGGCCTTTGACAGTATTGTCTGTATATGCAGTGTCTTCAAGTTTTAGGGAGTAACTAACTGAAGTAGCCATGCTACTGACCTGACAACATTATTTAGTAGTGTGGAAGTTGTTAAGCCTTTAAAAAAAACACCTGTAAAGCTCTTTCAAATGATTTGTGGTGTAATATGTGCAATAAGGTGTTGCAGAGTAATCACTATTTTGTTACTGTATGTTACAAATGCATATTTACAGCTAAGCAAAATAAAAAAAGAATCAAACATGGCTGTCTTGCTACAGTATTGCTGATTATTGTTAAATAAATACATAATCTGATCTGTGCTTGTTAATCCATTCAGTGAAAATAGCAATCTATGGCTATTGCATGTACAAATATTTAAAAAGTGTTTATATATATCATCTTACTCCTTCAAGTCATCTCTTAAGTGGCAAATGCTGGATTATTTCATATCATAATTTTGAGAATTTGTAGTAAACACATACAGTATTTACACATATGACTTTAATAGAATTTATACAAAAAGAATTTTGATTTGTCATTTAATTAAACAACTTATCAAAGTACACAATGTATTCCAGCATGAAAAAAAACAACTTCAGTTGATTTTTTAACAGTAGATCAATTCAAAAACATTTGTAAATACTTAACATTTGAGGTAACATTCAAATATATATATTCAAATATATATATATATATATATACACACACCTTAAACAGTGATACATGATACAGTGAGCGTTATAGTCAATGTCCATTCAGCCAACTAGAACTGATAACAGTGCAGGAAGGTTAAAGTCTGTGATGAGTAAAAGTCTTTTTAGTCACACTGCCAGAGGCCTCCCACTGGCTGACTCATTGCCATCACTGCATTTACTGATGGCTTGATGACTGATCTCTGTGGAACCCCACTGTGAGAATTTATTCTTGGGCCAAGGCTTTATACTCATTCAGCCATTGTGAATCAGATAAAGAGATTACACTCTCAAGAAGAATGTGCACATCCTGCGTGCTTTCTCCAGGTGCCTTTACAGAATTAAAGGTGAAACTCCTAGGGCTGTGAAATGCTGTATGATTCACAGCACATGTGCACCTGTTGATGGAGGGTAGCGTGAGGATGCAGGAACTGGCTGGGTGTTTTGCGTGTACATAAAATGCACCTGGATGCACCTGTGGGCATGGACAAAATAATTAAGATTGTCTGTGGGTGGTTTTGAATAAGGTCTTACTGTCTTTTTTTCAGGTCCAAATGTCCACACAAAACCTACATTGTGTGGACCTGAGGAAGGTTCCCATGATGAAAACAGCTTTATACACTGTAAAAATAAATTTTAAAAAAGTCTGCATTTGTTGATTAAGAATTACTTTTGTTTGTTTCCTAAAAATCAGATTGTCAAATCACATATTTACATAAACCAACAGTTTAAATTACTTTACTTTACATGAAGCGCACAAATAACTGTGTGTGTGTGTGTGTGTGATATTCATAATACATAATATTGTTAATTGACCTACTCTTACATGAACTAACTATGAACAGTTGTATTTTAATTAATAAATACTGTGACAAATATATTGCTCATTGTTAGCTAATGCATACCAATATTAACTTAATTATGTACGTCTAATCAATTGTTCCTGTTTCTTGAAATGTATTATTTTTTATTATATCCAAAGAAAAAGAGAGAAAGCGCACACCAAAAAAACACTACAAATGTCTAAATGACTAGCTGCATTTTGAATCCATAGCTATCTTAGACTGAGAAAACTCGCAGCACTCTATATGAGGAACAAAGCGAATAATATGGTTTTAATAGATGAAAAGCTTCCTTTTCTGTAAACACAGTCACTTCTCATTGAAAAGATAAAACCAAAATTTTGCATGATGCAGAAGGTCACAAAGACAAAGATGTGGTAAATCTTCTTCAGGCAGCAGTTTATGAATGTGTGCAGGATTTCAGCATCAGCATTCAGACTGGTATCATTATTCAATTTCGGTCTGTTCCTCATGCAAAGCAATAGTTTGGCCTTGAAAAACTTTGAATATTTGCAATTATTTGAAAACATTATTTCGACTGAGCTTTGATCTGACTGTTACATCAACATACCGTATGTCATTTTAACAAAGTTATACCCCAGTATATAGATTAATGATGATAAAATACCATGGCTTTCATGTCAGCCTAATGATGGCAAGTCACTAAAGCCGCTAAAGGGCTCTTTTGCCGTCTGTATAGCGAGGCATTTAGCAGCATCGGACACCTTGGGAGTGAGAATGAGATGTTTTGCCTTGTTTTGTGTGTACGCCCACCTTACTCAAGTTCAATGACTAGTTTTTGCTCATCATCACTGCTGCTGTTACTGTCCTCATGTTCCAGGTAACTACTGATACCTAAATATGTTGGGTTGCTATGTATGGCTGAGGGACATATTTGATAAGTGTGCAGTTCTTGACTAGACATTTGATGTGAGGCATTGCAAGAACTGGGCCCAGCACTGCATGGTGAAGCAATACGTGCATTAACGATCTTAGTCTTTGAAGCACCACAGTTATTTTGCAAAACGCTGGCTGATACAATTGTGCCAGTCATTTTGTGCTTTGTTGTCTGTACTTGATTGTCTTTTGAATAAATCCAGTAGCTCATAGGACCCCTTGGCTGTGTCTCCTTTTGGAATTCATTTTGCGTGGTATTCACTTTGTGCGGATGTACCAAAAGATGTCTGCATGTTTGATTAGAATATTTTGGTGAAGATGTCTCCTTTTGGCTTGTCTCTTGAGAAGGACTGTTCCCCAAATATTCACCCATGCTGTCTTTTCTGGTGTTGCTACATTCCCCTTGACCTTGATGTTGAAAGGTTTGTGAAACAATGTTTGTGCAAACTGATGCTTCTGGATTGTTTGACACTCCAAATTTTTCGTGCTGAAGTGGTTCTGAAATGTTGAGGGACACTTCCCGAGAGAAATGTGGGTGAGCTTGAGCAGATGTTTGATGCTCCTCACAAGAAGTTGCATCTTCCTATTGTCAAAGGAAACGTACATAACATTAGTACACATTATGGAACACCTCAGACTGTCCAAAGACAGTCCCCTCTAACGCTGTCTTTTGGTTGGATGTGAAGTGGTTTATTACTTAATACTTATAATAATTCATCAAAATAAAACATTTAAAAACAGTATATGGTCTAGTAAACAGTGTAAAATTTGTTGTTGGTTACATCATTGCCCTCAATGTTATGCTAAACACCTGGTTGTGTATTCCACTTTTTTCTTGGATTTGAATGGTCTTTTAGGACTTTCTCCTGTCACTACATATGCTCCCTAATGACCTCCCATTCTTCATGAGCCCATTATTTTGGTTATCTCACCTTTTTTTTGTCTCTTTTGCCATTGTCTTTGAAAACTTGGCATGTGTTGTTCTTGTCAGCCACCTCTGTGCTGGCGCTTTCCCCCTCTCCACCTCCACTCTCAGGATCTTTGGGGATTGATTCCTTGCTCTGTTTCCTAGGGTCCCTCTGAAACGGCAAGCTTTTGAGGGTACCATCCTCCACAGGTCCTGAGGGCAGAACAATGAATGAATATATGCAGCATGTTTTGGAGTCTGCCCTGAAGCCAGGTTTCAGCTTATTCTTTCGGTCCATCACAAACGTTTTTTTGTATGTCCTAATTATGGCAGTTCCAAGTAATTGAAAATTTAATGGCACAAAGTATGGGCAGGTAGTAGAATACAGCTTTTTGAAGGTCCCAATTCCCACAAAAAAAAAAATCCAGTTAAAATGCACTAAATCATGGTTGGGTGTATGTAATATTTATACTGTTAATATAGTTAATGGACCTGAGCTTACATGAACTAACAATGAACAGTTGTATTTTAATTAATAAATACTGAAACAAATATATTGCTCATTGTTAGTTATGAGCGTTAATGCATTAACCAATGCTTATTTTCGTTCTGTACATCTATCCATTGTTTCCTGTATCTGAAAAGGATTTTTATTATATCAAATAGAGAGAGAGCGAAGCACACGACAATAAAAGCACAACCAAAGTCTAAATGATAGCTGCATTTTGAATCCATATCCATTGTTTTGGAGGTACTATGAGGCCAGTTCCAGTATTGAAATAATTTCACTTCCAAGAGCTTTTGTATAATATGACATGGCGCCGGTCACAGGAACAAAGTGGTCTAACCATAATTTAATATCACACGAAATTGATACCCACACCCACCATGGAACAAAATAAATAACAATTCATAAAAACAGATGACTAACATGCCCCCCCACCTAGTTATATCAGTAACAAACAAACTTTTGGATAGGGCAAACTAATAGGCTTATTTCCCGCTCACAAAACTTACTAGTTGTATACCGGAACGATAATTGGAACAGGAAAGTATTCTCTATTCAACAAGAACTGCGCATAACACTGGTTCGTTGGGGTGGTCTAGAGTAGTTAAGCGGAAGCTGGGTGATCAGCCAATGCGGCGTAGTCATGTAAGGATTGCAGATGCGTAAGTGAATACGTTCAGGGCCTCCTTACATGGCGTGCCAGCACATCTGCGGAAACACCAATAAATCATCCAAATGAGAAAAAAAAGACAGACGATGCACAGTGTATTTCAAAGGCACACGGACCACCGAGGCTAACACTCTTAATGGCGTGAAGATATAAAAGATTGTCTTGATGAAAACCATCTCCAGGTCTCTGGGTGGAACTGGTTGGCGGAACCTCTTGCGCAGTGTCTCTGTGCGCTGCCTCAGCAAGAGGCTGCGTTTGGCGCTCAATCTTGGTCCAGCCGGCTGATGGAGACCACAAAATCTCCCTTTACCTCTTCTTTGCTCTGTGAGTACCTGTGGACCACTCCCAGTGATCTCTCTCGTGATCGTGAAACCTTTCATTCCTGAACCATCTTATCATCAAACCTACGCATCCAGGCTAGTTGGAGGTTAAGATAGTCTGGTTTCTATCCAACTATTTTTATCGTCTAATAGAGAGACCACATTCCGTGACCTCAAAGCAACCATTGTCCTTAGCCCGTTTCCTCAGCTAGCTTTTCTTCGGGGCGTTTTTTGTTTATTTCTAATCCCCTCTGATTGACGCCTTGACCTTCATTCATATTTGTTCCGTGCTTAATTTGAGTGACCTGTGACCTAATGAAAGGGAATCTCTTCAGAGTGCGAATAACACCGTAAAGACTGCAAGGATCAAATGTTTCCCTCTAACAAGTAACTCAGATAAGAGAAACATCAGGTCAGTGTGAGAATACAGTGGAATTACAAAGGTTAGGACAGAAAAATGCCGCAAAGAATGTGATGACAACTTAATGATGTTCACCTTAGATTCACCCTCGCACACTAAAATCTTGGTGATCCTACTGAATTCAAAACAGGTTCTGCTTGTGAACTGATATCACTGGATAACTTGAACGGGCAAGACAGAATGGTTTAACAGCTTTGCCCTTTTTTGACATAATTATGCTAAATGTGTAGTGCTGTATACCAATCTGAGATGTCTCTGGCATGTCTCTCATGATACAGGAAACATAATTTTTAGAGGTATAGTCGGTGTTTAGTTTTTGTGTGTGTCACAGTGTTTTGTTTGTTCTATGTTGTGCTATTTATGTGTTTTGGGGGGTGGGTTTTTTCCTTTTGTGTGTATTATTATCAGGCGTTGTTTTTTTTTTTTTTGCATTTGCGGATATGGTGCGGTCGGGGGTGGGGTGGTGTCCCGTGTTGTTTTGTTCTGGTTTTCCCTTAGTGTTTTTGTCATTTTGCTTGTTAAGCCATGTGTTGTCAGTTGTTTTTGGATTTACAGGTGTCTACACGCAGTAAGCACGTTTGCTGTTGTTAGCTGTGTTCCCGGAAATCTGCAACAGGCACAAACAATGGGATCGGATTGTCAGACTGGCATAAGAGTAACAAAAAAAACGCTAGCCACTCAACCTCAGGGAAAAAATTCCTCGTAATTACAATTGCAAAGTACGGTACCACAATCAACACAGGAACAAGCAGTAACAGACACACAGGAATTTTAGATCTCTTGTCACCATCTTGTGGAGAGAAAATGTTATGGCACCCTGTGTTATAAGTATTTATTATGTATAATGTCTAGCTATGGTTGCTCTATCGCATGCAAGTACTACACAGTGCTATACTTTAAATAGCATGACAATATTACTTTGCAGAGTTATATAGTTAGAATTTGGTCCCACCTGTAAATATTTCCAGATTGGCATGGTGTGTATGGACATCTCCACATATGGTGCTGTCTTCAAGAATGCTATGAACGTTAGATGTCCTGTTCCCACGACAGAGCTTTCACTGCGCTAGAGTTCATGTCCCCAAATCACCTGTCCGAGAGCAAGCCGGTGAAATCACTGTGTAAGTGTTTGCCGATGACAAATGTTTCATCACCAGTTCCCCCCAGCTTGCAGCTGAGCTTACATTTGTCACATGCTCTCATTTCATTTGTATCTAAACCTGAGCTGGCACATGCAGCCCAGTGTGGCTTGTTGTGACTGGGTTGTATTGTGGAGTTTAGCTCTTTTTGCATATGATGTGATTCTGCAGAAGAGGTGTTTTTCTCACAAATACAAGTTCTGATCTTTGTTTGAATACTTTCACAGTTTCCTGATAATGTGACTGGCATGAGGTGGCCTGTTTCATTTGGCTCAACTGGCTGAGTATTTGTTATAGTTTGAATGTGATTTGGCTCCATTAAACTGAACAGCTCTTTATCTCTGGATGTCTCTATGAATGTTTGGTCCTCAGAGGAGTTGTCCGAATCGTGGTTATGGACAGAACTGTTTTGGGGCTCTTTGTCATTTCCTCTTCTAGAATAGTTACTGGTCCGCCGACTAACGCGGTTCCTGGGTTTGTCTCCAGGGCCCACGAGTTGTGGTGGCCTGGCCTGTGAGCTCAAATGCGGGGAGCTTTTACATCAAAATCCGGTGCAGATTCGGAGTACAAATACTGTCGTGTGTTGCAATACAATGTCCTTGAATTGGTGTTTGTTAATCCACGGGAAGGGGGGGAAAGTAGAGGCTGAATAGACCGGCAGGTATAATTGGAATACCTTGGGATGTCCCGAGGATTAAAAGGACAACACCCTGAAGAGGGGTGGGCGCATGTGGGGTAAAATTTGTAAAGAAATACCAAAATAGGTATACAGATTTTAAAAAAAACCAACAACATGGATAAAATCGGCTTTGTTGGGTGTGACCCTGCAATATCACAACTGAACCGCTCTTGGTGCTCTCTCACATTATGACCAGTTCCTTTCCACAGCACACACGAGGCACATCGTGCTATAAGACACTCCTTGAAAGGTGTTTGCGTTTTGGGTCACACGCCACTGAGTTATAGTTGTTGTTTCAATATGAGGCTCTATCAGCGCTAGCTGTTCATCAGAAATGAGCTGCATGACTATCTGGAGGTCTGCTGTTCGTACATAAAATGTGTTCTGAGCCTGTGCTGAGCCATTTAGTAGTATCATGTTTCCTTCAGACTGGGACCCTTGAAAGTCATCAGTGGCCATTTTAGAGGCCGTGCTTTTCAGAGTATTCTCATACACTGTGGATTTGGTGTCCCCTGTAAGACCAAGAGGTTTTCCTGATTCATTCACAGGGGAGGCAGGATGGTTTTGTACTGTAGGTGTCGTAGTTACTGAAGAACAGGTTTGTACACCAGATACTGAACAATAACTCGTTGACGTGTTCAGTGATGTAACAGGCTGAGTGTTGTCTGAGGTTGATGATACAAAACCTGTTGACGGGTTTTCTACCACATGTGTTGCACGGTTGCTCTTCAACAAAGATATTTGATGCTGCAATGGTGGAGAAACAAGTGAAATTGATGTAGGTGTGGTACACTGAACCTGTGTCAGGAATTTGGATAAAGTTTGATTTAGCTCTGAACAGGAAAGCGATAAAATAGGCATTGAAGTTGTTGCGCATAATACATCTTGTTTACTCTGGTCAAAGGTTGTGACTATTGAAACACCCTGACACTGTTTTGAGGGTAGTACACTGTTCTCAAGATGACACTGCACTGTAGTTTGGCAGCTTTGCCTGAGATCTGGAACGTTGGAGCAAGTGCTATGTGCAAAAGCGGAGCCAGAACAAGAAGCCGACACGGGGAGCCTCCGGTCGGGTGTGGAACACGGAATCTTTCAGGGCTTTAGTGAGTTTGGTGAGTAAAGCTTAGTCTTGCCTCAGGACAGTGGAGGGCTCTGAAGAACCAGACCGGGGTCCATGTGTGCCCGCACGTCACATGATAAAACAAAAAGCAGGGCAAAGAAATATTAACCAAGGGAACGAACTTGATTTGAACGCCTGATGTATTAGCACCCTTGTGTGGAATGTAGGATTTTTTTCGAGTGTCGCGGGAGGGGAGAACCTTTTGTTCGCGGAAGCTGTGATGGAACCGTACGTTGCACAATGTTTGACAGGATTGACTAAGTAACCACGGGGACAGATTTGCGCACTTGCTCTCAGGTTGCTAGAGTCTGGAAGTGAGTGCTGGCATGGGGAATTGACCGTCCTGGTCGCCGAGTTGGGTTCGGCTGTTTCTTCCTCTCTGATGGGATATGGAAGTCAGCGTGTTGTGTTATTATTTCATCACTTTCCATGTCTTCCCCCTTATTATTTTCAAAGCTGGTATATGACACCTTAAAGTCCTTTTGTAAGGTCACAACAGAACAAGAAGTAAAGCTCAGAGACACGGATCCATTGTCCTTTTGTTGGCTAATTTGAATTCCCAGGCTTTGGTCAGAATTCAGTGTAGTCTTTTTCGCCTTCAGTGTACAGTCTTTCTCAGTATTGTAGAGTTTTGTAAATGTCCCACCTTTGTAAGTGTGCCATTTTGTGTAGTCAAATTTTTGGGCTTTCTTCCTGTAGTTTCCTTTTATAGTTAGCTCTGTTCCAACATCAGTGCTGTCTCCATCAGAGCTAAGGCTGCTAATACTATCTCTTTCAACTGTGGATCCCTCTGCAGTAGGCAGACAATCTACCGCTACCTGCCTAACTAGTGAGCGATGACCTGGTGCTTGGTGGTCTGATGACCGTAATGGGTAAAAATGCCCTGCACTGCACCGTCTGCTAAGATTCAAATTCATTGCTCCATCAGTGGGTTTGCCATCCATAGGGAAGGGTAAAGAACTGCTTCGAGTTAATGGTGCATGCTCCAAGCCAGTGGAGTGCTGTGTAGGCACAGGGCCGTGAATTGCCCCACCTCCTCTGTCTTGATTTTGTGAGCTTGAGCTATGCTTGCTGCTCTTTATCTCAAAATGGAAGGAGTCTTTATAAGTGTATGGCACAGGAAGATCAATGCTTCCTTGTTTTGACAATATTGTCTTTCTTGGCCGCACAGTTTCCAGTTGCTTATTATCCACCAACACACTATTCTGATATATAAGCTTTGAAATCCGTTCTTCCAGCTTCTGCTTCTCCTGAACGGATACCTTGCATTTGAGGTCAGAGGTCATATCTGAGGGTGTCTGGGAGGCACCTGGTTCCTGCCGTTCCATAATGGCTTCTGTCAATGATTCCATACTGGGATAATGCAAACTTGCTCCAGGACTGCTGGATGAATGCTGCTCACTGCTGTCACTAAAGCCAGAGTCTGTACTGTCGTGGCTTTGAGATTTTCCTCGGGACATGGGGGAATCCCACGGTTTGGAAAATAAAGCTTCCTGCCTCTGAAGAGGCATACGATTTGGAGTCAGCTGTGTACATCCATCCTCACTCAGTGCACTTGTCTGCTGGTTAGCAGGATTATTTTTCACACCATCTGATAATTCCACAGTTTTTCTCAAAGAATTTATGTTGTCTTGAAGCGCTGGTGTTGTGCTTAATCCAACCATGGCAGCATTGTGCAGTGCCCATTCTATAGACATTGTCTTAGTCTCTATAGAGTCTACCTGGCTCGGTATTGTCAATACAGGAAGAACTTCTTTGCTCCTCTTCATGTCAGCTGAATCACGGCCATTCATCTCACAGGATGGACTAGTACAGTTGTCCTTTAAACTCTCCGTGCTCTCCTGGCTGCTGAAGGTGCCTTTGTCAGATTCGCTGGAAAGGCGGGCATGAGCCTGTGTCCGCTTGTGTTTATAAAGGTTACTCTGCGTCTTGAAGGAAATGCCACAGGTAGTGCAGGGATATGGTCGCTCTCCTGTGTGGCAACGAAGATGTTTCTCAAGCACGCTGGGCTTCAGACAGTCCTTTCCGCACTGTGGGCAAATATGCTTCCCAACAGACTTAAGTCTGCCCGAGGTTGCTGGAGCCACTAGCCTTTGTTGTTGCAAAACAGCCCCGCTGGCAATATGCAGTGTCAGAGAGGGCAGAGTCGAGCTGCTACACATCCTTGGAAGGAACAGTGGTACAACCGTTGCATCCTGCAAGGCTCCAGGTTGGGCCTGAGGATATAGCTGCAGGCCAGGGGCAGGAATGCTGTGGACATACATAGTCGTGAGAGGGGCCTTAACATGCGTCTCTTCCTCTCTCTGTGCAGACGCTGAACACTGAGGCTCGGTAGCTCTCACAAAGCTCTGCTTGCTAGTTGCCATGGTAACACAACCCTTGTGATGCTGGGAGATGGAGCTCACTGATTACCTAAAAAAGAAAGAGTTTCATTATTATTTTTGTTATTATTATTAGTGTAGGGTTATTATGTATATTATACTTTTGTTACCTTGAGGGCCTGACTCTGATCAAATGATTCCTCCCCCAAATCTGAATTGGAATACAGGCGATAGGAAGTTAAAAATTTCACACATATTACAAATCACCATTGTTTAAAAGGACTGAGAGGGTAGAAGCACAAATGGGGGGGGTGTATAATCTGGCGAGCTTCAAGAAAATCTTAATGGGGTGAAGCAAAAAGTGTTGATTTTGCAGGTTCACTGAAAACAGGGGTTAACTTGCTCACTTTAGGAGTATGTTTACATTTGACAACTATTGTCTTTTCTCTGCTCAATAAATCATGGAAATGTAAAAATGTGGTGAAGATACTTCATGATGGCTTTGATTTTAAGTCTAGTGGGAATCTCATATTTAATGTGAACAAATGGTCAATATTTGCATATTGCAGAAGCACCAGAGGAGTATGAGTAGAAAATGGTGGTGGTAGAGTTATGACTCATTTCTAGAAAAATGATAGCATCAAGGTCCTCCTACCTAGACTAGATTATTTTCGCATTTATGGAAATGTGAAGACATTTTTTATTATTATTTGAAAATACTTAATTTTGCTTATCTTTTTGTCTCTTAAATTTTCTGTTTTAGCTCTTGTAACATGATTGCAGATTTATGATGATCTATTTAAGATGAACACTTTAGAGTTAAGACAGTCCTGTCTAAAAAATGTATTAATTGGAGATTTGCAGAAAGTTTGTCATAAATTTTTACTGTCTTAAAAAAAACTATTTTGAACCCTGGCTCTACAGCTGTTCATTAAATCTGATGCTGTACAGTTTAGCTTGTTCACAGGACAGATATTATTAGACAAATTTACAAATTACATCACTATGAAAAAAAGCCCAGGTTTTAAATTATATAAACTACAATAACATTACCTTCCACCCCTAGTTACTTGCAGAAATAAAGAAGTTAAATTTAAACAGTACAGTTCTTTGTATTGTTCACATCCCTTTATCTGTGACCTGTCGTCTGTGTATCACATATTTACGCTTACGAAAGATTCCTAGCTCATCAAAAGATATGAAGAAGATCAGTCTGCATGCTCTAACATAGTGCAATCATAGGTCACTCACCAGAGCTTAGAACTTAAAGGTGACACGGCAGCAGCTAAAGATTGCCCAATTAAATCCACAATGTGGAAACAAAAATCCGGCTTTGGAACAGTGCGAGGTAAAACAAACAGGAGCGTGACAGAGAGCATGTGACCATGGCACCCTCTCTCACCACAAAGGCCCTTGGTTCCTCTTCCCTATTTAGTTTTCTTACAGCCATTTTTGCTGCTGATGGAGGAAATACAAACGTCATTCATGCAAATGTGACTGGATGACGGTGACAACACAATGTAAAAAGTATATGAGAGAAAGTGAAAGAGGAAGAGAGAAGTCACTGACAATACCATTAAAAACAAAGTTCAGGGAGCCAGCACTTTGAAAGCAATGAACCCAAACCAAAGTGAAGATCATGCCGCAACATGGAGATCCAGAAAGAAAGACAAAATGAGATGGACACAGATAGGGAAGAAAGCAGATGGAGGGAGAGAGAGAGAGAGAGAGAAAGTGAGAGTGAGCTTGTAAGACAGAGAGAGAGAGTGCAGCACATAACAACACAACTGAAGAGAAAAAAAAATCCTTGTTCAAAAAAGGAAGTACTATGAACATGCAGACCCACCTCAAAAAGATAATTTCACCCACAAATGCACACACACTGTGTTTGCTGCATGTACCTGACTTCTGTTTCTGGCTTTTCTCACTCCTCCAGTCACACACAAGGAGGAGAAGTGTAACAGAATGTGTGGCTGTGTAACATTTCATGGTGCATGGTTTTATTTATTTATTTTGTAAGACATGCTAGTAGCTACTCATCAAAAGTGGCTTGTGTCTGGCACCCAATGATCAGAGAGTACATCAGCTACCATCTGTGCTTTAAACTACAGCAGAGCAATGGATGGCTCATTATTTCCTGTAAACAAAAGCAAAAGCTAAAGCAAATCCTCCAGAGGAATAAAATCTGATTCTGTTATCCTTCTGTGATAAATTGTTTTGGCCTTCACTATCTGCTTCTCATCTAATTGTAATTACATCAGAAAGGCAAAAAAAAAACAAAAAAACACAGCCATAGTTCAAAACAAAACAAAACAAACTGTTTAGAAAAGCTAATTAATGTATTTGATTGTTATACACTGAACAAAATTTTAAATGCAACACTTTTATTTTTGCCCCCATTTTTCATGAGTTCAACTCAAAGAGCTAAGACCTTTTCTATGTACACAAAAGGCCTATTTCTCTCAAATATTGTTCACAAATCTGTCTAAATCTGTGTTAGTGAGCACTTCTCCTTTGCCGAGATAATCCATCCACCTCACAGGTGTGGCATTTCAAGATGCTGATTAGACAGCATGATTATTGCACAGGTGTGCCTTAGGCTGGCCACAATAAAAGGCCACTCTAAATTGTGCATTTTTATTACACAGCACAATGCCACAGATGTCGCCATTTTTGAGGGAGCATGCAATTGGCATGCTGTCTGCAGGAATGTCCACCAAAGCTGTTACCCATGAATTGAATGTTCATTTCTCTAACATAAGCCGTCCCCAAAGGCGTTTCAGAAAATTTGGCGTTACATCCAACCGGCCTCACAACCGCAGACCACATGTATCCACACCAGCCCAGGACCTCTACATCTAGCATCTTCACCTCCAAGATCGTCTGAGACCAGCCACCCGGACAGCTGCTGCAACAATTGGTTTGCATAACCAAAGAATTTCTGCACAAACTGTCAGAAACCGTCTCAGGGAAGCTCATCTGCATGCTCGTCATCCTCATCGGGGTCTCGATCTGACTGCAGTTCATCGTCGTAACCGACTTGAGTGAGCAAATGCTCACATTCGATGGCATCTGGCACTTTGGAGAGCTGTTCTCTTCACGGATTCATCCCGTTTTTCACTGTACAGGGCAGATGGCAGACAGCATTTTTGGCGTCGTGTGGGTGAGCGGTTTGCTGATGTCAACGTTGTGGATCGAGTGGCCCATGGTGACAGTGGGGTTATGGTATGGGCAGGCGTATGTTATGGACAATGAATACAGGTGCATTTTATTGATGGCATTTGAATGCACAGAGATACCGTGACGAGATCCTGTGCCGAACTTGTTGTGCCATTCGTCCACGACCATCACCTCATGTTGCAGCAGGATAATGCATGGCCCCATGTTGCAAGGCTCTGTACACAATTCCTGGAAGTTGAAAACATCCCAGTTCTTGCATGGCCAGCATACTCACCGGACATGTCACCCATTGAGCATGTTTGGGATGCTCTGGATCGGCGTATACGACAGCGGGTTCCAGTTCCTGCCAATATCCAGCAACTTCGCACAGCCATTGAAGAGGAGTGGACCAACATTCCACAGGCCACAATCAACAACCTGATCAACTCTATGCGAAGGAGATGTGTTGCACTGCGTGAGGCAAATTGTGGTCACACCAGATACTGACTGGTTTTCGGACACCCCAATACAGTAAAACTGCTTATTTTAGAGTGGCCTTTTATTGTGGCGAGCCTAAGGCAAACCTGTGCAATAATCATGCTGTCTAAACAGCATCTTGATATGCCACACCTGTGAGGTGGATGCATTATCTCGGCAAAGGTGAAGTGCTCACTAACACAGATTTAGATATATTTGTGAACAATATTTGAGAGAAATAGGCCTTTTGTGTACATAGAAAAAGTCTTAGATCTTTGAGTTGAGCTCATGAAAAATGGGGGCAAAAACAAAAGTGTTGCGTTCATAATTTTGTTCAGTGTAAATACAAAATATTTGAGAATGCAAGGTTGACGGTGAAAGTTAGCAAAACATCTAATGAAAATCTAAAATATCATTTTTTTTTACCTACAAAAAAATTTTCAAAAGTTTTAAAGTTTAAAGTTTAATTTCAGCTTCACTGTGCACAATTACAGTTTTTTTCAACTGCTTACATTTTCAAAACATTGCCTCTTTTTTCAAAACTTTACACACAAATCCAAGAATTGCACACACAAAATGAAAAATGCCACATCTCTGGAAATTGAACACTGTGTTCAAATATCACAACAGGCATATCTCAAGCAAACATTTGCAACACCTTTGCCTTGCTGTATTCCTGTGTTAGATTTTTTGTGTTTTGTGTTTTGCCAAAGTGGTTTTCTGAAATTGTAAAACTGAGTCAAAGACTGAGAATTATGTGTATGGCTTTTGCAGATTTGTTGAGGGTTCTGGTGTTGATGTCAGGTTTCAGAATTGTGTACAAGTAAAGAGTAGGGACCTATTCACCTCATCACAATGCGGCGCCAGGCGCGATGTAAGTGTTTTTTGCTAGTTTCAGCCCGACTCAGTTCTCATTTTCCCGTCCTGCGCTGCGTTGTTTAAATTGCAAATGCATTTGCGTCCATTTGTGCATTAATGGGCGTGCTGGTCTGAAAACGAGGTGTGTTCAGGCCCAACTAAAACCTGGTCTAAAGTCTGCCGCAATATTTTATTTATTTATTTATTTATATATATTTTTGGTATTTAGAGAGTGCGTTAGTAATATGCGCCTATATGCGGGTGCACAGCATGCGTACACTTTGCTTATTACACACACACAGGGACACACAGCAGCACACAAACATTTTTAAAAATTAAAGGATTAAAATGTAAAAGATTATTATTGTGTACATAAATATAAAAATGCCTACATGTCATAATGGATAGTCTTTGCATGTATCAGAATTACGCGCTCAAGCAGATCCGTTCCCTCACTAGAGAAGCATTCAGTTTTTCTGCTTGCTAATTCCGCCATGTAAATAGCGAATCCACCATGGCGTGAGCGCAACTGACTTTTAAAGGGAATGGGAGATGAGACTCTTTTTGGTTTATTGCACGTTACGCCCAAAAAAAAACATCCATTACTCATTAAGAGAATAGGGACTACCCTTTTAGACCATGCGCCGGGCACTCCGACCGCCATTCTTCCCATCCTTAAACTAGCAAAAGTGGATTCGGACACGCCTTAAGCGCAATTGCACTGTGCGCTTTAGACTATACGCTTTAGATCGTTAAAATAGGGCCCTTAGTGTGTAAGCAGTTGAAAAAAACTGTAAAACCAGTCATACGCACACACAATGCACAAATGCAGAAATAAAGGTACAAAAGCTGTCACCTGGCCAGTACCTTATTAAAAGGTAAACCTTGGTACCTAAAGGGTCCATATAAGTACCTTAAAGGTACATATTAGTACCTAAAGCACTGGTGTCCAAACTCGGTCTTGGAGGGCCGGTGTCCTGCAGAGTTTCGCTCCAACTTGCTTCAACACACCAGCATGGACATTTCTAGAATGTCTAGTAAGACCTTAACTTGATGGTTCAGGTGTGTTTAATTGGGGATAGAGCTAAACTCTGCAAGACAGTGGGCCCTAATTTAATCAGTTAGTCAAAAGGCATATCCCTGCAGAAATGTAAACATTTAAAATACACAAGTTCTTTCATTGTGCCATTTTTTAAAGTGGAATTCAGGAACTCTAAAACCAGAACAAATTCTGGTTTTGTTTAAAATGATCTGAATACGTCTCTGCATTTCTGGCCATATCAAACCACGAATGGCATGACTGCATGTTAACTGGTAGTCTAATTAAAGATTATTGCTACATGCGCAGAATGAACAATTTACTCTACCAATATTTTTTGGACCCTAAAATTTTGCATACAGGACAGAGCTCCTATTTTGGTCTGTTCTAATAAAGCGAACAGAAAAAAAAAAAAAAAAAAAAAAGCTATAGAACTACACCAAGTCTAAGTGGAGACTCATGTCTTTTCCTGAGTCAAGTCACAAGTCATCAAATTTGTGACACCAAGTCAAGAACACTTTTGTTTTAACTCTTTGCTGCTGCAGCTGGCAAAACTGATGCTGGATGCCTTTCCATGCCAGTTCTTATCATGGTGTTACTCAGTTTATCAGTTAATCTCTCTCGAGGAGAGATGCCTTGAGCTTGTTTGCTAGCTCAGAGATGTCTCAGCTGACTCTGCTGGTCCAATGCTCCTAAGAATCATATAACTTCAGCCTTGTGCTAAGGCGAGATCCCACTACTGACATCATTTGTTGTGGGCAGCCTTGGCATTGACTCTATAAGAGTCCAAAAAATGTGTTCTAGGTGCTTTTTTTGTGCAACCAAAAAAATACAAATTAACAAGAAAATGTACATACAAAAAAGTACAAAAATAAATAAGTACAAAAACACTATTTGGAAAAAAATTTTTTTTTATAGAAAGTGTCTGGTAAATGTAATTGTTCCGAATGTGCATGTGCTGTATGCATGTAAACTTACGACTGATACACAGCAACATGCCAAGTGCGCTTGTTATGCAAAAACCAAGTCAGTAAGCATAAAGGTTTGATTCAACTCTACACCATGTATGTCCGTGTCCCCTTGATAAAAAAAACTGAACATCACACTGGCGATGAGGGTTGAAATCTACATGCAGAAACAGAGTGACAACACTCGACGCTGACAAGCACAAACACTACAGAGGATGATAACATGTTGATTACCCCGCACGCATCTCCAGCATTCGATATAGAAAGTGAACCACACTCTGTTGGACCTTGTTGGACCAAATGGGTGCAAAGATTAGACAACTATGTTACTGCAATGAACATTAGCAACGACACGAGACTCAAGACACTGCTGTTGCGTCTGGCTGGAGAAAAGGTACACAACATATATGACACGCTTGCCGAAGCAGCTGATAAAAATGCAGATGTAAAGACTAAGCTCACCAACTACTTTGCCCCAAAGAAAACATGCAGTATGACGTGTATTTATTCAGAAATGCAACGCAACAGCCAGGAGAAAATCTGGAGTGGACCTTGCTGCCCTCCTCCTTCTCGACCTCCGCTCATTCGTGGGAATCGATGAAGTGTCCTGGACTTGACTAGACAAGGAAGGTGGGAATAGGACAGTCCCTACTGGTGGACTCTGGTGGTGGTAAATTACCTTCCCCTCCTTGCAGAGCTGGAAATACCGGGAGAAATTCCAGAAATCCAACGATTTCAGCAGTTCCATCTCCCAATGTGGTAAGGGTTCATCCAGACAGAGGTTAAAATGTCCTTAAGGTCCGCATTCTGGCAACCCAGCCTCTCCACCTTTGTCCAGAACCTCTGGGTAAAGGCCCGCACTTCCACTCCCCGTTGTCGAAGTATCGCCAAATCTTGGAGACTGACTTCTCTCCAGAGTCTTGTCTCTCATGCTGCTGGATCAGTAATGGTTGGAGTATTCTGTCACAGAACTAGGGTGACCAGACATCCCATTTTTTTCCCAGGACAGTCCCATATTTCAGCTCTATTTTTAGTTTCCCAACTTAATTAGAAAAAAATCATGTTTTTTCCCATATTTCAAAATTTCTTTACGACTGGGTGATCAGAGCGAGTAGTGGATGTATCCTAATCAAAGGTAAGTGTGTTGTAGAACAAAATTACCATCCAATCACAATTCGTTATCGATTAACTTGCACTTAGTGAAGGCGGGACAGGCGGGATCACGCTGAATGGCACAACAGAAACGCTCTCTCAGCCGCGTGCCCGCGCAATCCCAGTTCTCCGATCAGTACCTTAATTGTCAAATACACACGCAGCTGTCAAAATGTCCATCGTGTGGAGTATCTCACGTAAATACAGTTGGATATGGTTTAAGTGAACTTAAAAAGGTGGGTGAAAACTGGATGTGTGTCAGTACATTACATTCTTTCGGTCTTAAAGGGACATCTGCCTAATTAAATACCTGTCTGTCTGACCCCCCTTGAAATCCAGGACAGATAAACAATGATTCAGAAGAGTGCCCTCTGGTGGATATCATGAGCACACGATGGCTGTGACAGCTCCATACTGCAGTCCAGTATACAAATGTGTACCTGATTCTGCGCATACCATTTTGTTGCATAAATGACCTCTGAATCTTAGAGTTTTGACCAAGTTAACTACTGACATGATGCATTAAAACTATAACATGGCCCAGTGTTTCTCATAGCTTATCTTGAATGCACCCCCTCCGTTTTCTTTGTGTTTGACTATGCATGTTCTCTCTTTAGAGCGCAATGAACACAAAGGTCGCACAGTGCAAGACTGAAATTGCCGAGTTATCACAGAAACCGGTATAGATCAAATCATACATTTGTTAAATTGATCAGATTTTATTCACAGATTCTGCATGAGGGTTAAAGACGTGATGTAACCAGAGTAGTGATAGAGCTTTTTTTTCTGTATTGTGAGGTTCATCTGAGTGAAATGGATTACAGAGGGGGGAAAAAACCAGCACATAGTTAGACCAACTGTGGCCATCCCAATGGCTCCCTATCTGCCAAATCCATGTTAATAGTATTTTATCATGGAATAATATTTTAAGGTCTAGGCATGAAATATTGAATAAATATTTTCCAAAAAATTCTCAAACTCTGCCTCCACTTTACTCTCATGTGCACATTTTAGTGTCCTACTTTTAACAGTGTTTGTGTGAGGATCTCCAAACAGACAAAACACGTATGCATACAATATTTTTAACCATGTTTCTATTGCCTTTGTAAAAACAATGACTTATGGGACTGGTCAACCCAACTGTAACTTTAAATCTGAATGGGAAGTCTAAGGTTTTATGAAGTGTAGGTTATCATCCATGTATAATCATTAAGAAAAAATGACAGTTTCCCCATTTACTCTGGAATAGTTTAGCCCATATACTGCAACTAAATTAATTGTTTTTTTAGTGTGCCACCCTAGGAATTTTACTGTATCCTTCTGGCCACCCCATAAAAAGTGCTAGATGATTGGAGGCGTCCAATTCATTCAGAGCAGTGACACTGCTCTGAATGAATTTTCAGTGAATGCTTTAAAATAGACATGTTTTTTTCCCCCAGTTTTTAAATGTAGCTTCCAAATTCTTAGAGTTTAATAATGGTGACCATTATAAACCATGGGAAATTGTGAAATTGCGTAATCGTGACATCCCAGTGTCTACAAGCACTGTTGGACCAGTATGCAGTTAATCATAAAAGCATGCATCACACTCCTGTAGTTAATGGACAGGGCTCAAATGCTTTGTTCATAGTTGCTATGGTTTCACTGCACTGAGCAATGTGTGGGTGCTTGTTTGTGCACTCTGTTTTATAGTACTGATTTTTTTTTTTTTACTGTAAAATTTTCGCTTACAGATCAATAACATCCATCTGTTTGTGTTTATAAGCTATCATGTACTTCTAGTCATTTGTCATAATTTTAAGACACTGAACCTAATCATATCAATACATTTCAAATCACTTGTGCATTTAGCTTGAAATCATCTAGTAAAATAACTTCCGATCGATTGCATTGCAAATACTGTGTATAATATCAAATATTGTGCAAAAAATATATTTCAAACACTGATATATCAAACAAGCTGATGGCTGTAACTTGCCTTTCCAGACCAGGGGCCCGTTCTTCATACGTCGCTAACTCAGTTTGCTGGATTTGATTGTTGATGATTTGGCATGAACTTGGATTGTTTGGTTCTTCAAAGCTCGTCCCGGAGTTGCTGTCATAGCAACAGGTCAGTAAGCTTAAACCTGCTCGGGAGCAGCTTATTTAATGTAAACAGGATTATATTGCATCTTTTTAAGCAGAATTGATACTTAAAATCTGTCAGCTACCACTGCTACTTTATTACAAGAGTACCCTACTAATCCAAGGACAATAATTAAAATAAAATCATGTAATAATATTTGAAAATAATATAATGTTGTGTAGTCTATAATACTATAGACACAGCCATAGTAGTTTTACTCACTGAAAGATTTATTTGTCATAAAATAATTACTTAATAATTGTATGTAGAGTCTTACACACATGCTATACAGATAATGTAGAGTTGTGCATTAATTTGAGTAATTTGAGTGATGACAGCTATTATGGGAGTGGCTTGACGGAGCACAGGAGATGCAGATAACATGATCTTGACCCCTAAGAAACTTTAATTAATGCTGTCACGTAACAATTCTGTTCAAATATAAAATTAAATTAATTGCTAATTACTACATTGAATTAAAAATGTCTTAGTATGTGGTTTATAAAAAATGGGAGCTTATGTCAACATGATTGATGACTTTGATCTTTTGACCCATAATTATATCCATATGCGACCTTTGACGTCATAATAATTTCCATATGCGAAAACCGGCGTGCGTGAAATCCGGCCTTCAACCTTTGATCTCCGGGGATGACAAATTATGTTTTTGTAAGCGACGGAGGATGACAGGTGATAAATTAAGTCCTAAAGGAATGTTTTGAAGATATTATGGATCGTTCCCATATCCGGACTCATCGGTGTCTTACGTACCCGTGGTATCAGGGTTGCATTCCGGCATGCTTCGCGCTCTTCATTCGCTCCCCCCCCCCCCCCCCCCCCCCCCTCTCTCACTCTCTCTCTTTTCTTGGGAGAAAAAACAGCATGGATGAACATAAACATGAATAATAAACCTTCAACAGATCGGAGATCGTATCAACAATAGGTGTGTAGCTTGCTGGCTGCTGTGTGTGTGTGTTTTGCTTGCTGTGCGTGCGGGCGTGTTTGTTGCTTCGTGCGGGGTGTTTGGTGTGCCGTGCTTTGTGTTGTTGTGTGTGTCCCCCCCGCCGCTCCTTCATGTAGTCCCGCTGCGAGTTCTGAAAGCAGAGGCATTTGTCAGAACTGTTTGAAAAACAAAAAACTATCCTATATTTTTTTAGAAGTTTATCCAGATGAGCCCCAAGAGCCAGACCTTTTGCTGCGCAGCGAGCTGTCTCCTTTTAAGTTGGTTATGTAAACGCGTTGCTAATCTAGAGTGACGCTGAAAAATATTGACTTCTGTCACGGCTGTAATTACGGTGACGCATTGCTGCCGCACACATTATTTTTTCCACTCAATTATGTCGTTAAAACGACATATTTTCTCGTAATAATGAGATGTTTTCTTGTTAAAACAATATCTTTTCTTGTAATAACGAGATGTTTTCTCGTAATAACGAGATCTTTTCTAGTAATAACGAGATGTTTTCTCGTTAAAACAACATATTTTCTAGTAAAACGACATCTTTTCTCGTAATAACAACATCTTTTCTAGTAATAACGTCATATTTTCTCGTTAAAACGGATGTTTCCGTTATTAAGATAGGCTGTCTGGTAGATTATGTGAGCGAGCTAAGCACTGCACGCGCTGCTGTCGCAGTCTGACAGAAACCAGGATCTGCACGCTGCTGAAATTATTGAAATACACTGTTTTAAATGTATTTTAATATTTTTATTGTAGCGTCATGTTTATTAGGATTAATCTCCAATTTGTCTACAATATATATGCTATCCAATAACTGCACTGACCTATGACTCCTTTAGGCTATGATCGATCAAAACTGGGCTTAATATTTCTTTATTTTAATGACTGAAGTATGTTTTATCAACAAATCAAAATACGAAAAAAAGAAATAAAGAGATTTTCTAATAGACTAATAATAATAATAATTCATAATGATAATTATTATTATTATTATTATTATTATTTCGTTCTGTTTGGCAATGAAAATTAGATTTTTTTGTATTTTTTGTTCGTTGGTTAAAAAATGAGCTTGCTATTGTTCTTTCTCTCAGCCTGTCTTTACTGCCTATATCCCATCACACAGAATAAGAGTTCATCTCTTGTACCGCTCTGCAAATTAGTCACAATAAAGTTTCTTCAGACTGTCTGGCTTTTGTATATATATTTCTTGCAAATATAGATCTCATATGAAGCACAACACTGCTCGTCTTGGTTAGGCGGCGCCGGCGCGATCCCTTAGGCTACATTGTGATAACAGAGGAAATAAATGTCTGCTTTATTTTCTATACTTACACAATAACAACAAAACGTTACAAATTGCTTTTGTAAAATAACAGGGAGCGCTTTCTGGCGCACCTTATGTCTAAAGGTCTGCTTAAATAAAACAATCGAACAAATTTGTTTTTATTTAATTCGTAGCCTATAGCCTAAACTCAACAAGAGGTACTGTACAGTTCCTTTCGCAGTCTGAGCTCATCTGTATTCTGTTTTCCCCCAGCCTATTCCTTCAGTGTAAAGGCAAGCCTGGCTGTGCGTTTCTTTTCTCGATAACCACTGATCTTAGAGCTTATTAGCGTTTCTCCTACGAGCTTTTAACGATCGTTTCGTTATTGTCACGTGCAATTTCCCCAAAAATGCACTTAACAAGCCCCTCGCCCGTAGCCATCTTTGGTGCTACTTTATGATCCGCTTCCGTTGTCCAGTTGGTCGAAATGTCAGCTTATAGAATGCTCGTCATGTATACACGCGCGTTTATTGAAATGTTAATCTAATCTACTTTCCAGACAACTTGCTATATTAAATATATATTTATATTATATTATATTATTATATTTATACGTATAATATTATATTTTACATAATTATATAGCCTACAATATACTTTATATAAAAATATATTACAGTATACAATATCTACATAGAGACGTTATTTCCGGGTCCAATACATTGCTGGTTCTCGTGCAAGTCAGCAAGTCATTGACAGATTTGAAGATATTTACATTACTACGTCTTTCTTCTATTGATTCTAATATTAGAATTATTAAATAATTATGTTATTATTTTTCTATTCTATCTTTTATATTCTTCTGTTTTTTTTCTGCTTTTTTAATTATTTCCTTTTATATTCATAAAACAACGACTATAAGTGTATATTATACACGTTATATTATAATCACATTGCACTTGCCTAAAGTTATAGGTGTAATCTGCTGATTGTCCTGCAGGTGACCGCATGAATCTGTCTTCTTACGATGCACTGAGGGCTTTAAGATTACTCCAGAGTACTCGTAGATCTACGATGATTTTTAAGTGCTACTTAAGTTACGATGCTTTTTGGAAACAGACCGTAAGATTAAGATCAGTCGTACGATCGTTTCACGAAACGCAGCCCTGGAATTTTACCCAGAAGAAGAACGCGATGCGCGGCTTGATTCAGCTAAAGATATCATTTAATAATATATAATCACTAATACATAATTAATATATAATCAGACTAAAGTGTCAAAGCTGCCCAGCATGTGAAACAAATATTAAAGCATAAGCTAATTTGTTTACCCACGAACAAAAATAGGCCTACGAAAAAATCTAGCTTAATTTTCGTTTGCTCGTTTTCAAACAGAACGAATATAATCATAATAATTGTTATTATTATTATTATGTTATTATTATTATTATTGTTGTTGTATCATTATATATTATTATTATTATTAGCCTATTAGAAAATCTCTTTATTTCTTTTTTTCGTATTTTGATTTGTTGATAAAACATACTTCAGTCATTCAAATAAAGAAATATTAAGCCCTGTTTTGATCTGATCATAGCCTAAACGAGTCATGGGTCTGAGTGTAGTTATTGGATAGCACTATATTGTAGACAGATTGGAGATTAATCCTAATAAACATGCCGCTGCAATTAAAACCATTACATTAAAATACATTTAAAACAGTGTATTTCAATAATTTCAGCAGCGTGCAGATCCTGGTTTCTGTCAGACTGTAGTTACAGGAGCGCGTGCAGTGCTTAGCTTGCTCACATAATGTACCATATAGCCTATCTATAATAACGAGAAAACATCTCTTTTTAACGAGAAACATCTCGTTTTAACGAGAAAATATGTCGTTTTAACGAGAAAACATCTAATTACGAGAAAAGATATCGTTTTAACGAGAAAACATCTCGTTATTATGAGAAAAGATGTCGTTATTACGAGAAAAGATGTTGTTTTAACGAGAAAAGATGTCGTTTTAACGAGAAAAGATGTCGTTTTAATGAGAAAAGATGTCGTTTTAACGAGAAAAGATCTCGTTATTACGACATAATTGAGTGGAAAAAATAATATGTGTGCGGCAGCAATGCGTCACCGTAGGATTGTAATGCATTCCGAAACAATTTTCACATATGGTAATCTACGAGTCAAAAGACCCACGAAACACATTAACAGTTTTCACACATGGTACAGAACGGCGGATAGAGTTATGGCCTTTCCACTGCATGGTACGGCTCGGTACGGTTCACTTTTTGTGGGTTTTCCACTGGGTACAGTACCTGTTACCTGGTACTTTTTTTGGTACCACTTCGGTTGGGGTTCCAAGCGAGCCGTACCCTTACCAAAACGTGACGTGTAAACTCTGCTTATCACAGATTGGCCGGAGAGAATCGTCACTACCTCGTCACTGAACTTGGGGCCCCCGAAAACCACCAATCACAACAGAACCGCTAAGATTTAAATCACACAGCCTGAAGGTTCGACACGCCACTTTGTTTGCACAAATTCTCTTTTCTGAACATCCAAAAATCTCTTTTTTTTGTGGTCTGTGAGGAAGTACAGACGTATCCCTCTCGTTGATAGCCGCGAGCTGATCCAGCGGAGCTTGATGGGGGATGCGGAATGAAAACTTTTTTCAGAGGTCGCTCACCTCGTGCCGCGCTCAAACCAAAAAAAACACACGGCTCCCACCGGACTACAGAAGCATCAAGCGACTCCAGAAGCATAAAGGACCACAACAGCTGGAGTGGTTCAAACAGATGATCGTGGAAGTGGTTCGACCAAATGGACGCAATCTATGGAGGTAGACCAATGAGCATTGGGAGGGAGGGTGCCCTGGACTCGGCCACGTCGTTGTTGGAGAACACGATCGAGGATGGTACGTTGTGTTATGTTACTAAAATCTAACGCTTGAAAGCTTAACTGTACTGACTTTATTGACCGTCGATTTCTATTTTATTTTTTAATTTTCACTGTAAAATCATGGCAATGAAGCACAAAGTCCTAGTAGCTGACAGTTAGCGGTAGTGCTAGTGTTCATGATGTTCTGGAGTTGCTGTTTTACTTTGTGTTGCAGTAATTTGTGCAGTCTTTTTGATTGTACAAACTTTGCGTTTCAGACTCATTGTCCATGATTGATTCACTTGCACTTTCTCCATGCAACGATGATGACTCTTCCCAGCCAGTGATAGCAGCGTCTCCACCACGACCGCCATCACCATCACCCTCCAGCTGCACGACGACTCCGCAGTGTGTGGTCACAGGTATAAAACAAATTTGATGTATTTCATATGTCATAATATGTACATATATGATATATATCGTTATATACCTTGTCATGAATTCCTGTTGCTTACCATAAATACATTATTGGTAGCTACTGTAAATGTGACGTTAGATAATTTAAGGATGTTACTGTACAGTTCTTTCATAAATGAATGTATACAAATCCACAGTAAAGGAAAAACCTCCCATTTCTAACTGTTTTCTTCATTTTGGACCAGGCAAGCGAAATGGAGCCTGCACTATCAGGAACATCTTGTGGTGTTAAGAGAAATGCAGGTGGCAGACATTCAGCAACAGGAGCTGAACCGTGCCCAGAGGGAGCACCACTTGCAGATGGCACTTGAAGAGGCCAGATAAGCGAGGGAGCAGGAAGCGGCCTTGAGGGCAGAGGAACACTCTCAAACGGCTGCTTTCAATCAAGCATTCCTCAACGTTATGGGGATGCTTGTCCAGGCAATGAGTGGCCGAATGGAATAGAACTGTCTGGTGTTTTTGCACCTTTTTTTTGTACTTTGATAACGTTTACATTTATTTTTGTTGTATTTGTCTTTTGTATATCGGTTTTGCACTACATAGATTTGCACATTGTTTAAAGTTTGCTGCTTACATTTTTTTCATGTATATCAGACAATTGTTTACAGTTCTTGCACAAGGTACACTGGCACATTGTTTAAAATTAGCTTTTTATATTGTAATTTAAACTTGATCTTTGCCTTATGTATATACTTTCTGTATATTTTTAGAGTAGGTTTTCTGTTTATATTTTTACCTTTTGTATTTGTGTTTTGCTTCAATAAAAACTATGATCAAATAAGTGTACCTCCTTACTATATTAAATATTTCATATTTTATGAGCAGGTAATGTACCTCTTGATAAAGACAAATGATTAATGCCATAATGATACAAAAGTTTATTGAAAATTCACTTTACAGAACAGGCTACATGAATAGTTAACGCATCAGACCTGCACAGAACTGAACACACCGACACACAGTTGTTATGCTTACACCAAAAAGATATCCAACACTTCTGTACTCAGCGCCGGTTGCAAGATTCCACAGTGCGATGGCTACTCTTTTCTTTAGAGGTACACACGCGCGGAAGTTTGTGTCCCGTCTCTCCATCGCTGGACGCAGTTTGTTGCATAAGTGGATAAATGTTTCTTCGGACATTCTAAAGTTCTCCAGCCACTGAGTGTCTGTAAAACCGGGAACAATCACATCCCACCACTCTGAAGCTCGGTTAAATGTCCAAACAGATGATCTGTTGTGGCGACTTTTTTGTGAAATGTGGAAGCTCTGTAATACACAGAATACGCATTTTAATATGTTATACTGGCAGTTAAGTTCATTATTTGCTTTGCGACAGAGATAGAAGTTAGCTAGTGATGTGCTTTTAGATGCTTACCCTTGCGCGCCGTCAAGCAAAATGAGTGTTGTCGTATTGTATTGTTTGGCTGCCATCAGCCTCTTTTGAAACAAACTCCTTCGTCTTGCAGTTAAAAACATCCACATGCCAAGAATGAAGAACACCATTCCATCGATATGCTCCATTGCTGTGTGTGTGCAGTGCAGGCCATCTGAGCCATCTCAGAAATGACACCTCATGTCAGTGCAAGCGCTCTAAGCCAACGAGCTAAGTGGTGTGGGATTACAAATTTAAGAATCTGTTTAAAATATGCTGATCCTATGTTCTGACATAGCATCACATGAAAAACTAAGGTGAAGTCGTTTAGGGTAAATTGCATCGGACAAATGATTGTCTTAAGCAAGGTGTGGCAAGAGGTTCCTGTCTGTTCCTGTTCTCTTATTGTTAGTAAAATGAACCAGATTACTGAGAATATAACCTTTTGTTTGTAATGGCTCTTGGTCAGTCTTTGAGTAGTTATGCTGATTGTATTAGGACTGTCAGACTGATTGGATTATTACCTATGCATTTGAATGACACTGTTAAGCTAATGAGATCAGGGCTGGAGAAATTCCGGTAATGGGCTGATTCCTGTATTGCATTTGCATGCTTTGTTTAGATTGTCTCCACCTCCACTGAATGAATCCCGCCCCCTTAAAATGTATATAAACTCTACTGTGCTGAGCTATAGTCAGACTTGGATGACTGCAGCGACGCACTGCGAGTCCTCAATAAAGAGTGACTTCTGTATGAAAGATATCCCAACGTCTCCTGGTTTCTGCTTCGACGAGGAAAAAGTTTCCTACAGTTTTGGTGCCGTGACCCAGATATAGCTCCTCACCTGAATCCAGATCGAAACTTCAAGCTCAACAAAGATCTGACTAAGTTCCAGACTGAATCTTTCTGTACAACCAAGGGTTGGTGAGTTCCACTCTATCCAAAAGAACCTTTAAGACCAGTACAAATGTGTTATCCTCTGCGCCGTCAGAGAAGAGTTAACAGACAGCTGTAGGGTTTGGTTAACTAAGTTATCCTCTAAAATATTTATTTTAGAGATGAAGGTTATCCTCTGTTTCGGCAGAGAAGAATTGGTTATCCTCTGTTAAGGCAGGGAAGATTAACATTATGTGTTAATATTTGTTACCCTCTGTTTCGGCAGAGAATAATTTGTTACCCTCTGTTTAAGCAGAAGTTTAGAGTAAAGTGCTAGTAAATTTGTTATTTGCTTTGCTTTGCCAAGGAAGGTTAACAATAGTTGATGTGTTAACAAGAGTACCCTCTGTTGATCAGAGAAGTTTTAGTGTTTTGATTGTGTGGTAACAAAGAAACTCACAAAATGTTTAGAAAGAATGCTAGACTGATCCCCACAACTGAAAAAGGTGGTCTCGCGACTCCTTTGTGGTCAGATAGCGAATTCAAATCACTGTTAGGAGTGCAAATGAACCTAATAGTCACTGAGAAAGTTAGACATGAACTAACTCAGATATATGAGATCCATCCTGACAAGACTTGGTCTGTAGATGAGTGTAAAAGGTCCTAGGAGTATTTTGTAGCGAATCAGCTCATGGGAAATATGAATAATTAACCATAACTAGTTATAATTAACTATTCATATATTAGATCCACTGTAGATATTTAGCTGACCACTCAGGGTCAACTGTCTTGTCAATTCTAAGAACGTTAATTTCCTGGTTAAGGGAAATAACTTTCTTACTGTACAATTCTATAAGTTTGTAACGTAAATCTGCATGATTATTGACTCCGTTTATGAGTAAACAATGAACACGTCAATTGTGATACAAGTAAGGTTTTATTAACTGCATAAACACTTAAATTAGTCTAACATACTACATAAACACATTTAGCTGGTCTAACAGACACATACACACACACACACATACAGTTGGTATAGGAAAGGGTTAAAGTTTAACACTAAAGAAAGAGACATAAGGAATGACATTTATGGAACCATTTTGCATATTCAGCAGATCTAAAACCTGAGGGAAAACGTCAGATTCTTAGCTCAAACACACCTTGTAAAAAGGTGTAACTGATACTTAATGCAACAATTAAATCGACTAAGTTTGATACTTGAGAGTCTGTAATGACAAGATTCCTTATGCGATCTTACGGCCCCAAGATCTTGCTGAAGTTGGTCGATGAAAAGAATCAGTTTTGAGTCAGAGGATCTTGATGAATGGAAAGGTCTAGGCCGAAGAAAAGGCCTGGCACAATCTTTGATATCCTGAAGCGTTTTTTTTCACATCTTCTTAGCTTATGACCGAACCACCGACTGGGGCGGTCACATGGTGTGTCAGCTTTAAGGTCAGAGAAGATCCCCGCCTCTCAAGATGGGCTTATCCAATGAGAAAAGCCGGAATCCCAAGTGGGCGTTTTGCGATCCTGTGGAGTTTATGGCTCTTTGTGTGGAAACATGGTACTTAGTATCTGGAACTTGAATCGAAAATATTAAAGGTTCTCAGGGCACTAATATATTGCCTATGTACAAACATTTAATATACACGCTCGTTTAGATCATCATAAGGTGAATTCATAGATACTAAACATGGTATTTGTAAGGTTATATGAATTAGTGGTTTATCGTAAGCATGAATAAATATAGTCTATAATACAACAGATTAATATAAAACAGCAATAATATACACAATGGCCTGAAGAAAATGTGTGTTCATTCAAAGAAAAGGTTTTCCTATGAATTAATTAGTAGAACAGTCCATTTCTCCTGTGCATTTGTACCCCTTGTTTCTGGAGAAAGCAGAATGAGAGCCGGCTCGCATTCCACAAGGTTGTAAATGTATCGGGTTACCATGAAACCAGGGTCTTGTTCGGCGTACTGGGGTGTTACAAAGTATTTGTGAAAACTAGCTAACAAAATATATATTGTGTGATGGAGTGGTCCAGACGCTACAAATTCCCCCCCTTTCAAACGTTTTTGTCCGTAGAATAGACAACAACGAGCAATGTCAAAGGTGCGGAACATTCGAACACACACCTGCCACTCACGGCTGGGAGCCAGTGGTGGCTTTTTGGCTGTTGGTGCCGTGGTGGATGCTGTCAGGTGGTGTGCTGTGGTGATGTAGGCTGTAGCAAGGTGTGGGTCCTCGAGCTTATGCAGCAGGTGTCGAGGCTGTGTCACCTGTCATCCTGAAGTGAGTTAGTCCGGGTAGGATGTTTTTTTTGTTGATGTTGTTAGCCAGTAAGCTATCTGTGGTACCCACGATGTGGAACAGCCGGTTTAGACTCTCACTGGTGAGAGTGCAGGTGGTTCTAGGGATTGCAGGTAATTGTTATGGAGTTTTTGTAGTGTGCAGAGAGTTTCAGACTGACTTAGTGATGATGGCAGGAGAGCGGCAGGTGGTTGTGAGTTCTCTGCTTTGCTCAACGTCACTAGAAGTTCGATGTTTGCGGTGTCACTTGGCTTTTGTGGTGGCACCGACTTGAGCTTGCTTGAGTTGTGTTGGTAGAGGTTTCGCTTTTGGGCATGTGGGCCCGTTGCTCAATTCAACGTTGTCTGGCTGCTTCTGGGGTTGTCGACCGGTTTCAAGGGATGCTCCTTCCTTGGAGGGGCCTGATGCTGTGTTGTAGCAGGCAAGGAGTCAGAGGTTTGTCTTTCTCAATACTCCTTAGTTGAGTTTTTTGTTCAAGGAGCTCTTTTGCGAGTGTCAGCAGCTCCTGTAACCCAGAGGTAGGCGTGTCCAGCTGTCCTTGTGTAGCCTCCGTTCAGCACCCGTGTGGAGGAGGATGTTGTGGTGGACTGGTGTTGGGCATACCGTGGTGTTTGCAGTATGAGGACGCCTTTTCCCAGTGGTTGTTCTGGAACCTGGGTCTGTTGCCATGGTTATGGCTCTGTCCTCTTCTGGCTAGGGTCTTTCTGTAGAAGGGTTTTGCATTGTGGCAAGGCTGGGTGCCTTCTGGTGCCCGCTTTGGATTTTGAGTTGTGAAGTTCAGACTCAGTGGTGTTTGACAAACACCTTTAGTGGAGGCTTTGTGCTTGTTAAAGGCCTTCTGTGTCAGGTTACGCAGCTGTTGATTAGGCATTGTGCGGCAGGCCCTAATGCCTAGGTGCCTTCTTGCAGCTGGTGTCCTCCGCCATCCCAGGGTAATTGTGAGCTTTGGAGTAAGTTTGTCAAAGTCTGTGGTAGTAAGCATGGGGAGTTTCACGCCGGCCCTGCTTGGTGTCTGGGGCAGCGATCAGTCCGTGTTCAGACTCTGGGTCTGTGAGTATTTAGGTTGCCAGATGTGTTGTCTCTGGCCAGCTCGTTGGGGTCTGTGGGGTCACACGGTTTGTGTGTCTGCAGTGATCCTCTGGAAATGTCCCTGCCCCACCCCCTTGTGGCTGATGGTTGGTGATGTGTGAACAGTGGGCTCCCCCCCCCCCCTTCGCAGGTTCGGACTATTGGCTGAGGGGGTCTGGGCCTGCTGGTCAGGGGGAGTTCTGTTTCGTGTTTTCCCTATCTGTTCGCCTTGTGGTCTGCAAGCATATTTCAGTTCATTTGTGACACTGAATTCACCTCGTTGCGTTGCTTCGGTTCGCCTGAAATTAATTTTTTTTTTGTTGCAGCTGCAGAGGTTTTCAGGGAGCTGACTTGTGAAGTGTCAAGCAGAAGGCTTTGGCTCCCTTTCCCCCCTTTCGTAGCTGTGCACAGGCGTGGAGGGCTTGCACTGCTGGCGACCGATATTCAGCCGGCTGTCTTTTGCTTAAGTCTATGCGCAGTCGGTAGGACTGTTTAAATTCTTTCTGAACCAAGTCAAGCTCCTCTCTAATTGCTGAGTCAGGGTTTGGACCTCAGCTCTGGCTGAATGCAGCTGGCCTTGTAAGGCCTAAGATGTGGTTTCTCTCTCATTTAGTTCCACATAAGTTGTATTTAAGAGTGACTTTGTGTGAAACAGTTCTGTTTTCAAGTCCTGTGTGATGGCTTTTCCAGTGGCGCCTGGTGTTTAGCAGCTGTTAGAGCCTCTGTGAAGACTGGTGATTTCCTTCTGTCGCACCATTCTGTGAGGATCTTTGCATACGCTCTGTGCTTTTTCTCTTTGAGCAGGTGTCAGTTCTCTGTAGAATTCTGTGACTTGCAGTTTCAGCTCGTATACCTCCTGTCTGAGGCCCTTGAGGGTGTGGGCCGAGGAGAGGATGATGCTGGTCAAGTGTTTGCTTGTGTCGCAGTCTCGCTGTTCCTTTTTTTGCCATGGCAGGTCGTTGGCTGCTTTTAGCTGAAGGATGTCCATTACAGTGCTTTGCTGGGTTTCCAGGTGGTCCTGGTGAGTTGGCAGGGCTGGATGTTTGTGGAATGTCTGCGACATACTGGCACTCTTGTGGGAACACCAGATAGAGAGAGAGACAAGGCAAATGCATGTACGTACAGAGGTGTTAAACTATCTCTAAGGGTAACGGCTGTGTAGGCCGTGTAAGGTATGACTAGCTGGTGGGAGGCAGCTAGTGAGGTAGGGTGCTATGTTTTTGTGTTCGTGAACACAAAGGAAGAGTTTGAGTAACTTTGTTGAGGGGCCGTAAGGAGGGGTCAGCTGATGACCGGGCTATACTACTGATGGTTCACTGGTTTGGTCACTATGGTGAAACTGAAATAAAATAAGATGACCTCAAAAAAAAAGGAACATTTTTACCTATTTTAGTTTTTTTTCTAAGAAATATGGCTAAGCAGGTTTCACTTGTGTGTGCTGCTGCAATAGACTTCATAACCCTAGGGTTAGGCTGTTAGATAAACTAGCAGGGACCCACCAAATACCTGTCAAAAGAAAAAGAAACAGTGGGAACTGTTTCTAGTTTTATGTTAGCCTACATTGTGTTTCAATGGTAGCTGCCCTTCAACGTATTCGGCCTGGCACTGAGGCGTGAGGAGAATTAGAGAGGAAACAGGGATTATGCTACTTATAACCTGTATAACTCGTTAAGGAAACTACAGTTGCTAGAACTACTGTAATCCTAAACAAAAAGCGAAGATGGTGATGGTAAAATAACTAAAATAAGGTAAAATTAAAACACAACAAACAAATAAAAAATAAATAAAATAAAAAGGGGTCCTAATCGCTGTATGAATTAAAATGGGAACGTAATAAACAAAGAAAACTAAAAAATAAAAATGGAAAAAATAAAAATAATAAAATTTGATTTAATTAAATCTCAAATTTAATACAAATCAATTTCGCTGAATTGTTACATTTGTGCTAAACAAATGTAAATATATGCAATAAAATTAAAGAGAGGTAGAATGAAGTCAAAACAAAAATAAACCATAACACAAGTAAAACCCAGTATGTGGGTGGATCCCACAGGGACCTGTGATGGCATCAAAAGGAAGTGACACCAGGAGTGACGGAGAAAGAGGGAGAGAGAGAGGGAGAGAGAAGTGTGGTTAGAAAGTTACACTTTACACGCCCATCTAAGCGTTAGTCAGATGCTAACAGCTAGCAATTGAGGTAAAATGGCCTTGCTAATGAGTTGCGTAGTTTACACGCAATTCTTTGGTTTACACGCAGTTCTGTGAAGTGGGTGCTGTTGTCAGATAAACCGGAAGAGTCTGCTCACACTTCCGGGTCACGTGTTGCTAGGAGACCAATGCAATCTCACAACAGGTGCAGGTGGAGCAGACATGCACTGCTGTGAGCATGCATGGGAAAATCATGCATGTCCCATACAAATTCATTAATTACTCAAAACAGCACATTCACTTCACAGGCAAAGGTGGATTCGTAGTTAGCTACGCTAGAAAAACACCATTAATTTTACGTAAATGTTCACATGAACGAATCAAAATGAAATACAATGATACGTAACCCATAATAAGGCCTTAAATTAATGAAATGAGGAATATCGCTCAGATCACCTACACAGTGCTGAAAAGGGGATTTCTTCGCCCAAGATCAGACCGATTTATTCTGGTACCATTTATATGTGCTGCTAATCTGAGATTGCGTCGTCACAAAATAGACTTATGCTCCACTAACAACAGATATTAGGATTTCTTCGCTAAAATCAGGTTAGTTTCTTATTGTACGATTTAAACACATTACAGCACTGAGAACTTCTACTACTTGTAGGAAGGCACAATCAAGCTATAGTTTTATCTGATTATACTCAGAACCTGGTGCGCGCATGTATAAGAGTTATGTAAATGTTTCACATGAGCGGGTCAAAATGAAGTACAATGATACGTAACACATAATAAGGTCTTAAATTAGTGAAATGAGGAGCATCGTTCAGATCACCTACACAGTACTGAAGAATGGGATTTCTTCGCCCAAAATCAGACCTATTTATTCTGGTACCATTTATATGAGTTGCTAATCTGAGATTGCGTCGTCAGATAATAGACTTATGCTCCACTAACAACATAGATTAGGATTTCTTCGCTAAAATCGGGTTAGTTTCTTATCGTACGATTTAAACACATTATAGCACTGAAAACTTCTTACTGCTCGTAGGAAGGCGCATTCAAACTATAATTTTATCTGGTTTTGATCAGGAACTGGTATGCGCATGGAGAAGAAGTTACTAACTTATGAGACAGACACATAAGATTGATTACTGTGTCTGCTTGCAAGCAATGTTTAAAACAACACCACCGTTCTAAATTACTGCTCGTACAGCATAAAGTAGGAAACTATTGTTTTCCCAGCAATGTGAATGCCGGGATTTTTCTGGCTAGCTTGTCAAAGTTTCTTGGGGTCACATCATGCGCTGCGCCGGGATGCTTGGGGTATTATGGTTCTGTCTGCTGAGTTGTTTAGCAGAAAGTGTTGGCTCTCCCCTTCGTAGCTTGTTGCATATGAGGGAGTTTGCACGGCTGAATGAGGATGCGGGAGTAGGGTGTCTCTCCCACTGCGTCTCTTTTCGCAGCCTGTAGGAGTCCCTGAGTTCTCTTCGGAGCATGTCAAGCTTGTCTTGATTGTTGTTCAGCTGCTGGATCAGAGTCTCTTGAAGTCTATCAATTTCCTCTTGTTTCAATCCCATTAGGTTGTGGGCCAGAAGATGATGACCTTGGTGAGCTTTTGTAGCCATAACTCTCGCTTGAGTCCTGAGTCTGAGGTACACTTCTCTCTCTGTGTCCAGTTGCTTTCGGCTCAGTAGGTGGTCGTCGGCCCTGGGTAAGGGGGTGTTCCTCACAACGCCTGCCCAGCCCTCTTCGGTCTGCATTCTGGGCAGTTAGTCTGAGCATCTGCAACATTTTGGCACACTTGTGTTGAGCGTAAGGGCTAGAGACTACTAAAAGATCAAAACAGAGTGTGAGTGCTAAGATCGGTTTGGTTCAGCATATGTTTGCTGAAAAGGGTGTAAACAGTGTTTTGATTGATGACTTAAGACTACTTTCAAATTATTGTCAAATTATCACTCATAATTTACTGACGGTTCCCCAAACAGGTTTAATCTCTGAGGTATGAAGGAGAAAAGGAAAAAGCAGAAGGAAAAGGAGAGCATTTCTATTCAGATTATGCTTATTATTTGGTAGGATGATAGTTATGCCCTAGTGTTTGTCTAGATGACTTTGTAACAGGGTCTTAAAATTAGGGCACATGTTTGAAAATAAACAAATCAAAATAGAATTGTCTCTGGTTCCTTTTGAGGTTCAGAGAGAACATCAGAACAAAAGGGGGCATAACATGTAAATGGTTTAAAATTAGCTGACTGCTATTAACAAAACAAGGTAATCATTCTGGTATTAGGAACAAATAGCAGCACTAGTGATTAGTGTGTTACTAAAAGCACCCAATACCTTAATGAGTCTTTCCTCGATAGACAGTTAAGATTTAATTAAATTTAGATTTAATTAACTAGTAACTAAGCAATAGCATTCAGGAAGGATACATCTAGATAGTTAAATTCGCTGAGACGAATTGAAGATTGAGAAACATAGAAAAAGAAGAAAAAGAAGGAAGAGAAATGGAAAAATCAGAAACGAGGGATTAGGTTAAATTCAAATTGCTTCACACTGCACACACGCATGCTGTATTTTAGAGCTTCAATTAAAGAGTGTTAACCCCTATTTGTTAAAGCTATTTGGTAGCTTAGCTTAAGATTAAACTATGCTAAGTAGTGTTAGCTTAGCTGCTTCATGGTTTGTTTGCAACATGGTGTTTTGTGCTATGTGAAGTTAGCACTTCCTGTTACAAGTTGTTGTCACGGTAACCAATGTATGCCAGTGTAATTAACGCAGTTTTAATGTCTGTCTATGTTAAACAGTCATAGTTTTAGAACGTGGTGCTTTCAGCCTTCAAGACTTGTTGCATTACCTAAGCACTTCGTTGAGTGCTTCTCTAATGTAACAATAAACTTCTTGCACTTGTTTAAAGCATTACAAAACGGGTTTACTGTAAGTTAAAACCGGTTTAATCATATATGTAGTTATGTTTGCCTCACTTATGAGTACTAAAGTACAGTATTACATCTTTAATTTCACTCAGCGAGTGAAACTCAGTAATGACCACCAGGTTGCTCGGCCTATATATATACAGTCAAAGTGTAGATGAATTGCTTCAATCTATTATAAACTATAAGGCCTTTATGCTGTAGAAAGGGGAGCAGCGCTCACATCTACCTTGATATAACTGTACTGAGATTTCTTCTTCAAAGAAACAATTTAAACAATACTGCAATTTTGTGATTTCTTCACTAAGCATATTACATTATGGTACAGTTTTGGACATGCCGCTGAGCTGAGATTCATACTTACGCTTTGTCAAGACAGATTTATGCGTTAATACTGAAATTAGGGTTTCTTTGCTAAGATCAGATTAACCTTACACTGATAACATTTAGCATGAAATACATAAAGACTCTCACATTTATAATAGCGGTACCAATTCAAACCCCCATTTTATCTGCATCTCAACAAGCCAGCAAAATAGGGACACCGGGCATCTGAAGTCACGTCCTATTTTAACCTGGGCTATCAAGCACACACTTTTAAGTTGCCAGTGTTTAAACTCATAACTTTCGTTTTATCATGCCCGCATTCTCTCCACCAATCTGTAGCGAATCAGCTCATGTGGAAATATGAATAATTAACCATAACTCGTTATAATTAACTATTCATATTTTAGATCCGCTGTAGATATTTGGCTTACCTCTCAGGGTCAACTGTCTTGTCATTCTAAGAACGTTAATTTCCTGGTTTAAGGAAATAACTTTCTTACTGTACAAATCTATAAGTTTGTAACGTAAATCTGCATGATATTGACTCCGGTTATGAGTAAACAATGAACACGTCATGTGTGATACAAGTAAGGTTTTATTAACTTTATAAACACTTAAACTAGTCTAACATAATACATAAACACATAGACTGGTCTAACATACGCATACACACACACACACGCATACGCATACAGTTGGTATAGGAAAGGGGTAAAGTTTAACACTAAAGAAAGAGACATAAGGAATGACATTATGGAACCATTTTGCATATTCAGCAAATCTAAAACCTGAGGGAAAACGTCAGAATCTTAGTTCCAACACACCTTGTAAAAAGGTGTAACTAATACTTAATGCATCAATTAAATCGACTAAGTTTTATACTTGCACGTCTGTATTAACAAAAGATTCCTGTGCGATCTTACGGCCCAGAATCTTGCTGAAGTTGGCTATGGAAGGCACCAGTTTGATCGAGTCATTGGATGAATGAAGGACTAGGCCGAAAGTCCTGGCACAATCTTTGATATCCTGAAGCGTTTTCTCACATCTACTTCTTAGCATCTGACCGAACCACCGACTGGGGCGGGTCACATGGTGTGATGCCTTTAAGGTCTGAGAAGATCCCCGCCTCTCAAGATGGCTTATCCAATGAGAAGAGCCGGAATCCCAAGTGGGCGTTTTGCGATCCTGTGGAGTTTATGGCTCTTTGTACATGGTACTTTAGTATCTGGAACTTTTATTGAAAATACTAAAGGTTCTCAGGGAACTAATATATTGCCTACGTACCAACAAATAAGATACATTCTTGTTGAAATCTCAAAGGGCGAATTCATAGATACTAACAGCTATATGTAATGTTCTATGAATTAGTGGTTTATCGTAATCATGAAAGAAAAAGGTCTATAATACAAAATTAATACAAAACAGCATAATACACACAATTTCCTGAAAAAATGTGTGTTCATTCAAAGTAAGGTTTTCCTATGAATTAATTAGTAGAACAGTCCATTTCTCCTGTGCATTTGTACCCCTTGTTTCTGGAGAAAGCAGAATGAGAGCCGGCTCGCATTCCACAAGGTTGTAAATGTATCGGGTTACCATGAAACCAGGGTCTTGTTCGGCGTCCTGGGGTTTTACAAAGTATTTGTGAAATCTAGCTACCAAAATATATATTGTGTGTTTGATTGATCCAGACGCTACAAAATCCCCCTTTTCGGACGTTGTTGTCCATAGAATAGACAACAACGAGCGCTTCAGTACAATCGAACACACACCTGCCACTCATGGCTGGGAGCCAGTGGTGGCTTTTTGGCTGTTGGTGCCGTGGTGGATGCTGTCAGGTGGTGTGCTGTGGTGATGTAGGCTGTAGCAAGGTGTGGGTCCTCGAGCTTATGCAGCAGGTGTCGAGGCTGTGTCACCTGTCATCCTGAAGTGAGTTAGTCTGGGTAAGATGGTTGTTTGTTGGTGTTGTTAGCCAGTAGGTTATCTGTGGTACCCACGATGTGGAACAGACGGGTTAGACTCTCACTGGTGAGAGTGCAGGTGGTTCCAGGGATTGCAGGTAATTGTTATGGAGATTTTGTAGTGTGCAGAGAGTTTCAGACTGACCTAGTGATGATGGCAGGAGAGCAGCAGGTGGTTGTTAGCTCTCTGTTCTGCCCGAACGTCACTAGAAATCTGGTGTTTGCGGTGTCGCTTGGCTCTTGTTGCGGCACCGACTTGAGCTTGCCTGGTTTGTGTTGGTAGGCTTTCCCTGTTGTGCATGTGGGCCCCCGCTGCTCAATCCAACGTTGTCTGCTGCTTCTAGTGTGTCTACCGTGGTTTCAAGGGATGTCCTCCCTTGGAGTGCCCTGATGCTGTTTTGCACAGGCAAGGATCAGATGTTTGTCCCTCTCACTACTCCTTAGTTAGTTTTGTTCCAGGAGCTCTTTGCGAGTGTCGCGCTCCTGTAACCCAGAGTTAGGCGTGTCCAGCTGTCCTTGTGTAGCCTCCGTTCAGCACCCGTGTGGAGGAGGATGTTGTGGTGGACTGCTGTCGGACATACCGTGGTGTTTGCAGGATGAGGACGCCTTTTCCCAGTGGTTGGTCTGGAACCTGGGTCTGTTGCCATGGTGATGGCTCTGTCCTCTTCTGGCTAGGGGCTTTCTGTAGAAGGGTTTTGCATTGTGGCAATGCTGGGTGCCTTCTGGTGCCCGCTTTGGATTCTGAGTTGTGAAGTTCAGACTCAGTGGGGTTTGACAAACACCTTTAGTGGAGGCCTTGTGCTTGTTAAAGGCCTTCTGTGTCAGGTTACGCAGCTGTTGATTAGGCATTGTGCGCAGGCCCTAATGCCTAGGTGCCTTCTTGCAGCTGGTGCCCTCCGCCATCCCAGGGTAATTGTGAGCTCTGAAGTGAGCTCGTCGAAGTCTGTGGTAGTAAGCATGTGGAGTTTCACGCCGGCCCTGCTTGGTTTCTGGGGCAGCGATCAGTCCGTGTTCAGACTCTGGGTCTGAGAGTATTTAGGTTGCCAGATGTGTTGTCTCTGGCCAGCTCGTTGGGGTCTGTGGGGTCACACGGTGTGTGTGTCTGCAGTGATCCTCTGGAAAGGTCCTTGCCCCACCCCCCTTGTGGCTGCTGGTTGGTGACGTGTGAACAGTGGGCTTCCCCCCCCTCGCAGGTTCGGACTCTTTGCTGAGGGGGTGGGCCTGCTGGCCAGGGGAAGTTCTGTTTCGTGTTTTCCCTATCTGTTCGCCTTGTGGTCTGCAAGCATATTTCAGTTCATTTGTGACACTGAATTCACCTCGTTGCGTTGCTTCGGTTCGCCTGAAAATTATTTTTTTTTTTTGTTGCAGCTGCAGAGGTTTTCAGGGAGCTGACTTGTGAAGTGTCAAGCAGAAGGCTTTGGCTCCCTTTCCCCCCTTTCGTAGCTGTGCACAGGCGTGGAGGGCTTGCACTGCTGGCGACCGATGTTCAGCCGGCTGTCTTTTGCTTAAGTCTATGCGCAGTCGGTAGGATTGTTTAAATTCTTTCTGAACCATGTTAAGCTCCTCTCTAATTGCTGAGTCAGGGTTTGGACCTCAGCTCTGGCTGTATGCAGCTGGCCTTGTAAGGCCTTAGATGTGGTGTCTCTCTCATTTAGTTCCTCATATGTTGTTTTTAAGAGTGACTTTTTGTGAAACAGTTCTCTTTTCAAGTCCTTTGTGATGGCTTTTTCCAGCGGCGCTTGGTGTTTAGCAGCTGTTAGAGCCTCTGTGAATACTGGTGATTTCCTTCTGTCGCACCACTCTGTGAGGTTCTTTGCATCCGTTCTATGCTTTCTCTCGTTGAGCAGGTGTCATTTCTCTGTAGAATTCTGTGACTTGCAGTTTCAGCTCGTATACCTCCTGTCTGAGGCCCTTGAGGGTGTGGGCCGAGGAGAGGATGATGCTGGTCAGGTGTTCGTTTATGTCTCAGTCTCGCTGTTCCTTTCTTTGCCATTGCAGGTCGTTTGCTGCTTTGAGCTGAAGGATGTCCATTACAGTGCTCTGCTGAGTGTCCAGGTGGTCTTGGTGAGCTGGCAGGGCTGGATGTCTGTGGATTGTCTGCGACATACTGGCACACTTGTGTGAACACCAGAGAGAGAGAGACACAAGTCAAATGCAGGTACGTACAGAGGTGTTTAACTATCTCTAAGGGGAACGGCTGTGGAGGCCGTGTAAGGTATGACTAGCTGGTGGGAGGCAGCTAGTGAGGTAGGGTGCTATGTTTTTGTGTTCGTGAACACAAAGGGAGAGTTTGAGTAACTTTGTTGAGGGGCCGTAAGCAGGGGTAAGCTGATGACCGGGCTATACTACTGATAGTTCACGGGTTTGGTCACTAGGACGAACTGACATACATCAGATGCACTCATAAAAAAGGAACCTTTTTACCTATTTTAGTTTTTTTTTTTCTAAGAGATATGGCTAAGAAGGTTTAACTTGTGTGTGATGCTGCAATAGACTTCATAACCCTAGGGTTAGGTTGTTAGCTAAACTAGCAGGGACCCACCAAATACCTCTTCAAAAGAAAAAGAAACAGTGGGAATTTTTTCTAGTTTTATGTTAGCCTACATTGTGTTGCAATGGTAGCTGCCCTTCAACGTATTAGGCCTGGCACTGAGGCGTGAGGGGAAGTAGAGAGGAAACAGGGATTATGTTACTAATAACCTGTATAACTCGTTAAGGAAACGACATTTGCTAGAACTACTGTAATCCTATCCAAAGCGACGATGGTGATGGTGAAAATACTAAAATAAGGTAAAAGTAAAACACAACAAACAAACAAAATAAAATAATAAGGTGTCCTAAGAGCTGTAGGAAATTAAAATGGGAAAGTAAATAAACAAAATAAAAATAAAAAAAAAAATGAATAAAATAAAAATAAATAAAAAATTTGATTTATGTAAATCTCAATTTAATACAAATCAATTAGCGAATTGTACATTTGTGCTAACAAATGTTAAATAAATGCAATACAATTAAAAAAAGGTAGAGATAAAGTCAACAAAAAATAAAATAACCACAAGTAAAACCCGTATGTGGGTGGGTCCCACATGGGACCTTGTGCATGGGCCCATCAACGGAAGTGCCACCCATGATGACGGAGAAGAGCGGGAGAGAGAGTTTTGGTTAGAAAGTTACTTTACCCCTATCTAAGCGTTAGCCATATTGCTAACACTAGCATTTGAGGTAAAGGGCTAGCTTAAGAGTTAGCGTTAGTTACACGCAATTCTTTGTTTACACACAGGTCTGTGAATTGGGTGCTTTTGTCAGATTAACCGGAAGAGTCTGCGCACACTTCCGGGGTCACGTGTTGCTAAGAGACCAATGCAAGCTCACAACAGGTACAGGTGGAGCAGACTTGAACTGCTGTGAGCATGCATGGGAAACTCGTGCATGTCCCATACAAATTCATTCATGACTCAACACAGCACATTCACTTCACAGGCAATGGTGGATTCGTAGTTAGCTACGCTAGTATAACACCATTAATTTTACGTAAATGTTTCACATGAGCGAGTCAAAATGAAATACAATGATACGTAACACATAAAAAGGCCTTAAATTAATGAAATGAGAAGTATCGCTCAGATCACCTACACAGTACTGAAAAAGGGGATTTCTTCACCCAAGCATCAACCATTCATTCTGGTCCATTTATATGAAGCTGCTATCTGAGATTGCGTCGTCAGAAAATAGACTTATGCTCCACTAACAACATAGATTAGGATTTCTTCGCTAAAATCAGGTTAGTTTTTTTATCGTACGATTTAAACACATTATAGCACTGAAACTTTCTACTACCTGTAGGAAGGCACATTCAAGCTATAGTTTTATCTGATTATATTCAGAACCTGGTGCGCGCATGTATAGAGTTACGTAAGTTCACATTCGTGGGTTCGATATGAAACATGAAGACAGAACACATAATATGCCGTAATCCCGTGAAATGAGAGCATCGCTCATATCCACCTACACAGTAATGAAGAAGGGGATTTCTTCGCCCAAATTCAGACCGATTTATTCTGGTACCATTTTTATGAGCTGCTAATCTGAGATTGCGTCTTCAGAAAATAGACTTATGCTCCACTAACAACAGAGATTAGGATTTCTTCGCTAAAGTCAGGTTAGTTTCTTATCGTACGATTTAAACACATTATAGCACTGAAAACTTCTTACTGCTTGTAGGAAGGCGCATTCAAACTATAATTTTATCTGGTTTTGATCAGGAACTGGTATGCGCATGGAGAAGAAGTTCCTAACTTATGAAACAGACACATANATGCTCTACTAACACAGAAATTAGGATTTCTTCGCTAAAGTCAGGTTAGTTTCTTATCGTACGATTTAAACACATTATAGCACTGACAACTTCTTACTGCTCGTAGGAAGGTGCATTCAAACTATAATTTTATCTGGTTTTGATCAGGTACTGGTATGCGCATGGAGAAGAAGTTGCTAACTTATGAAACAGACACATAAGATTTATTATTGGGTCTGCTTGCAAGCAATGTTAAAACGACTCCACCGTTCTAAATTCCTGCTCGTACTGCATAAAGTAGGAAACAATTATTTTCCTGGTTAGCTTGTCAAGTTTCGGGGGGGCGCATCACTGCGCTGCTGCAGGGATGCTTGGTAGGGACCCCCTCCTCTCTGTGGTTGCTGTAGGTATTATGGGTCTGTCTGCTGAGTTGTTAAGCAGAAAGTGCTGGCTCCCCCTTTCGTAGCTTTGTGCACCTGAGGGAGTTTTGCACTGCTGAGTGAGGATGCAGGAGTAGGGTGTTTATCCCACTGTGTTTCCTTTTGCAGCCTATAGGAGTACCTGAGTTCTCTTTGGACCATGTCAATTTTGTCTTGAGTGTTGTTCAGCTGCTGGATCAGAGGCTCAATTCTGGCAACTTTGTCTAAGAGCTCTGAATTTGCTGCTTTAATAGTAATTTTTTGTGGGTGTTTCCTTTCCAGGTCCTTTCTGGCTACCTTTTCCAGGTGCTCTTGCTGTTCAGCAGCTGTCAGAGCCTTTTTAAATCTATTGATTTCCTCCTGTAACTCCATTTTGCTGGGGTCCTTGTGGGCTACCGCTGTGATCTGTTGCTTGAGATCATTTACCTCCTGTTTCAGACCCATGAGGTTGTGGGCCAGGAAGATCATGACTTGCGCTTTTGGGAGCCAAAAAAAAAAAAAAAAAAAAAAAAAAAAAAAAAAAAAAAAAAAAAAAAAAAAAAAAAAAAAAAAAAAAAAGGAAAAAAAAAAAAAAAAAAAAAAAAAAAAAAAAAAAAAAAAAGAAACCAACTCTCGACCCGAGTCCTGATACTGAGCACACCCCTCTCCGCTTCCAGCTCCGCTTTCTGCCTCGGTATGTGGTCGTCCGGCCCGTGTAAAGGGGGTGTTCCTCACGACGCCTGGCCAGCCCTCTCTGGTCTGCATTCTGGGCAGTTAGTCTGAGCATCTGCAACGTTTTGACACACTGGTGTTGAGAGTAAGGGCTAGAGACTACTACAAGATCAAAACAGAGTGTGAATGCTAAAATAGTTTTGGGTCAGCATATGTTTTGCTGAAAAGGACGTAAACAGGATTTTGATTGATGATTTAAGACTACTGTCAAATTATTGTCAAATTATCACTCAGAATTTGCTGACGGTTCCCCAAACAAGCTTAATCTCTGAGGTATGAAGGAGAAAAGGGAAAAGCAGAAGGAATAGGAGAGCATTTCTATTCAGATTATGATGATTATTTTTGAAAATAAACAAATCAAAAATAGAAATGTCTCTGGTTCCTTTTGAGGTTCAGAGAGAACATCAAGGGGGCATAACATGTAAATGGATTTAAAATTAGCTGATTGCTATTAACAAAACAAGGTAATCATTCTGGTATTAGGAACAAATAGCAGCACTAGTGATTAGTGTGTTACTAAAAGCACCCAATACCTTAATGAGTCTTTCCTCGATAGACAGTTAGGATTTAATTAAATTTAGATTTAATTAGCTAATAACTGAGCAATAGCTTTCAGGAAGGATACATCTAAGATAGTTACATTCGGTGAGACGAACTGAAGATTGGGAAGCATAGAAAAAGAAGTGAAAAATCAGAAACCAGGGTTTAGGTTAAATTCAAATTGCTTCACACTGGACACACGCATGCTGTATTTAAGAGCTTCAATTAAAGAGTGTTAACCCCTAATTGTTAAAGTTATTTGGTAGCTTAGCCTAAGATGAAAGTATGTTAAGTCGTGTTAGCTTAGCTGCTTCATATGGTTTGTTTACAAACATGGCGTGTTGTGCTATGTGAAGTTAGCGCTTCCTGTGACAAGTTTTTGTTCAGGTTAACCAATGCATGCCAGTGTAATTAACGCAGGTTAATGTCTGTCTATGTTAAACAGTCATAGTTTTAGGACGTGGTGCTTTCAGCCTTCAAGACTTGTTGCATTCCCTAAGCACTTCGGTTAGTGCTTCTCTAATGTAACATAAACTTCTTGCACTTGTTTTAAAGAATTACAAAACGGGTTTACTGTAAGTTAAAACCGGTTTAAACATATATGTAGTTATGTTTGCCTCACATATGAGTACTAAAGTACAGTATTACACCTTTAATTTCACTCAGCGAGTGAAACACAGTAATGACCACCAGGTTGCTCGGCTTATATATATACAGTCAAAGTGTAGATGAATTGCTTCAATCTAATTATAAACTATAAGGCCTTTATGCTGTAGAAAGGGAGCAGCGCTCACATCTACCTTGATATAACTGTACTGAGATTTCTTCTTCAAATAAACTATTTAAACAATACTGCAATTTGTGATTTCTTCACTAAAGCATATTAAATTATGGTACAGTTTGGACATGCCGCTGAGCTGAGATTCAGACTTACGCTTTGTCAAGACAGATTTATGCTTTAATACTGAAATTAGGGTTTCTTTGCTAAAATCAGATTAACCTTACACTGATACCATTAAGCATGAAATACATAAAGACTCTTCCAATCTTAATAGCGGTACCAGTTCAAACCCCCACTTTATCTGCATCTCATCAAGCCAGCAAATAGGGACACAACAGTATCTGAAGTCACGCCCTATTTTAACCTGGGCTTTTAAGTTGACAGTGTTTAAACTCATACCTTTCGTTTTATCATGCCCGCATTCTCCCCCCCACCATCTGTAGCAAATTTTGCTCACAACAGGAAATATGAATAATTAACCATAACTAATTATGATTAATTATTAATATTTTAGATCCACTGTAGATATTTAGCTGACCACTCAGGGTCAACCGTCTTGTCAATTCTAAGAACGTTAATTTCCTGGTTAAAGGAAATAACTTTCTTCCTGTACAATTCTGATAAGTTTTGTAACGTATCGGCATGATTATTGACCTCCGTTTTATGAGTAAACATGACACGTCATGTGATACAAGTAGGTTTTATTAACTACATAAACACTTGAACTAGTCTAACATACTACATAAATACTTAAACTAGTCTAACATACACATAGATACACACGCATACAGTTGGTATAGGAAAGGGTTAAAGTTTAGCACTAAAGAAAGAGACATAAGGAATGACATTTATGGAACCATTTTGCATATTCAGCAGATCTAAAACCTGAGGGAAAACGTCAGATTCTTAGTTCAAACAAACCTTGTAAAAAGGTGTAACTGATACTTAATGCATCAATTAAATCGACTAATTTTGATACTTGCGTATGTCTGAAAAATATTCCTGATGCAATCTTAAGGCCCCAAGATCTTGCTGAATTTGGTTGATGAGAAAGAGCTAGTTTGATTCAGAATCACTTGATGAATGAAAAGGTCTAGGCCGGAGCCTGGCACGAGCTTTGGTACCCTGGAGCGTTTCTCACATCTTCATCCTAGCATCTGACCGAAACACCGACATGGGCGGGTCACATGGAGTGTGGCCTTTTAAAGCCTGCAGAGATTCACGCCTCTCAAGATGGGTTCGTCCAATGAGGAAGGCTGAAATCCCAAGCGGGAGGTTGGAAATACTGGGGATTTTTATGACTCTTTGTCTGTAAGCATGGTATTTTGCATAGGTAATTCGCTGGAGTGTTGAGGCACAAACTAGTACCGATTCTTAGAACATCAATACGTTGCATAGGTATCAGCATATAATATACACACTTGTTTCGAACATAAGAAGGCAAATTCATAGATACTAGACATGAAATAGTTACTTATATGAATGAGTGGTTTATCGTAAGCATGGATATAAATAGTCTATAATACAACAGATTAAATACAACACAGCAATAATATACACAATGGCCTGAAGAAAATGGGTGTTCATTCAAAGAAGGTTTTCCTATGAATTAATTAGTAGAAAAGTCCATTTCTCCTGTGCATTTGTGTCCCTTTGTTTCTGGAGAATGCAACTAAGTAGTCGGCTCGCATTCCACAAGGTTGAAATGTCAGGGTTACCATGGAACCAGTGGCCTGTTCGGCTTCCTGGGGTGTTATATAGTATTTGTTAAATCTAGCTAACAAAATATATATTGTGTGTTGGAGTGGTCCAGACGCTACACCAGTTATAAGCATGTATTTCACACCTTAAATTGCCCAATGAAACTAGCTGCATAGCTATTCTAAAAAGACTGAAAATTATAGTGAAAGCATGTGCTTTATTCTTGCTCACAATTAAAAGGGAAAGAGAGAAACTGCTGCTAGAGCTCCACGTGTACTTCAGTTTTTACTTGTATGTTAAGGTATGCATACAGTGCGTGTTATGTAAATTTAATCAGCAGCATAGTACACATGTACTGTACCACACACAGGCAGATTTTTCTGAAGCCCAAAATATACTTTAGTTTTATACTTTTTTAAAACTTTTTTTTTCATACACTAGCAAATGCGTATAGCCGAACTAATATCCTTTTAAGATAGCAGGTGCCACATGCACACTATAAAGTTTCAACTCTGTCCAATGTCTGTACCCTTTCTCAACATGGGCTCCTATATTATTGCGGTATCTGGTATTTTGTTGTTTTTCTCTTTTTATTTATTGTTTATTTATTTATTCAAATGTGAATGTGAAAATGTATCAGTGTTTCCACACTCAGCTTGCACAATTTTTATTTTATTTTATTTGCACTAATTATTTTGTCCAAAAGGTGGTAATAATGGCCCGGGCCATTGGTTCAGAGTCAAAAAATAAACTCAGGAGACAGAACAACAACAGCAAACTACTGGAGACTAAGCAAAAATAGATGCTTGCACTTACAAGCACTTGTGCAAGGAGATTCCTGCAACACTAGTTTAAAGTACATTTTGACCAGTCGTATCTTGTGGAGTGCAGTAACATAGATACTGGACAAGGATGAAGCTTTCTAGGGTGCATTTGTCAAGCACATAAAATAAAAGAGTTTGAAGAATATTTGTCAGTGCAGTCCACAACAATACTGGATACCACTGGCATTCACTGTATACCCGAAACACTAAAACTAAAAATGCAGTTTTTTGTTCTACAGAATAAAATCATACATGTTTGGAACAACATAATTACATAATTTTTTATTTTGGGTGAACTGTCCTTTCAAGCTGTAAAAAAATATAATAAATAGAAGTTTACATAGTCAATTGTTATGCCCCATGGCTCGAAAATGATGTAACAAAAACGGGGACACACAAGAAACTGCGGATAACATAGAAAATGTATTAACAAAATAGAACTAGACAGAAAGAAACAATGTAACATGAAGCAGTCAGGAATCAGTGGCGTAAAGTTAAGTGAATGCATGAGAGTGTAATGGTCTGTAGTAATGTTGGATGTATAAAGTAAAACAAGGTTAAACAGAAACCAAACGAAACCAAGTCCAAAATGCAGCTCGCCCCTGGCCAGTTGTCATACTGCTTTTTAAAAGGCAAGACAGGAAACCAACAGCAGGTGTCCTCGATGAACACATCAGAGAGCAATCAGCTGGAAGGCGGAGCAAAACCACAATTCAACCCAGGGATGACGCACATAAAACATGGGTCGTCACACCCCACCCCTTAAGACAGGGGTCTGTCAAGAATCCCTGTAATATACAAAACACAAAATTAGCAAAATATTTAACTGCACTTCAATTACCCAGTGGAGCACACGACAGTGCATCAGCGACAGTATTTTTAGATCCTCTGACATGTCGAATATCGAGAGCGTAAGCCTGTAAAAACAAAGACCAACGGATTAGCCTTTGATTCAGGCAACGAAAATAATTCAGAAACATCAACGGGTTGTGGTCCTTGTAGACAACAACTTGCTGACCCAAACCAACATAAACATCAAAATGTTGTAACACCCAAATCAAAGCCAAAGCTTCATTTTCTACCATAGAATAATTCAGTTGATATGAATTAAAGTTGCAGGAGAAGAAACTGACAGGGCGGACCACGCCTTCCTCATCATCCTGTTGGAGGACAGCCCCTGCACCAACTTGACTTGCATCCACCTGTAACGAAAAAGGCCTCTCAAAACAAGGGGCAGCAAGGACAGAAGAAGAGCGCAATAAAGATTTGACATTTTCAAAAGCCAGTGCACAACTTGATGACCAAACTAATTTTTGATCACTAAAAGATAAAAGATCAGTAAGTGGTGCGACAACTGAAGAGAAATTACGGCAGAAGGAACGGTAGTAACCTACCAATCCTAAAAAACGCATAAGCTCATTTTTTGTTATAGGAAGAGGAACATCACAAATAGCCTGAACTTTGGCACTTAATAGCTGTACCTCTCCGTTCCCCACCACTTTGCCAAGGTAAGTTATGGTAGCCTGAGCAAAACTAAATTTCTCCAGGTTCACGGTCAATTTGGCCTCTGACAAACGCCTCAAGACAGCACACAAGCGTTTTAAGTGTGAATCCCAACTATCGCTGAACACTACAAGGTCACCTAAATACACCGCACACCCCTCAAGGCCTGAAACTACTCTGTTCATCAGCCACTGAAAGGTGGCAGCTGCATTTCTCAGCCCAAAACTCATAACCCTGTACGAATAGAGTCCTGATGGAATAACAAATGAGGAGATTTCTTGAGCGCTTTGACTCAAAGGCACCTGCCAATACCCCCTCAGCAGGTCAAGCTTGGTTACAAATTTGGCAGAACCAGCCTTGTCAACACAATCACCCACTCGTGGAAGTGGGAAACAATCAGGCTGTCACACTGTTAAGTTCACGGAAGTCTGTACAAAACCTTACCGAACCATCAGATTTTGCAACCAACAGGCAAGGAGATGCCTAGTCTGAATTCGAAGGAATCACTATCTCATTTTCCAGCATAGATTTGATTTCTGCTTCCATCAGCTTCCGTTTCTCTGGTGACACTCGATAATAACGTTGTTTGATAGGAGAAGCATTACCCACGTCAATATCATGTTCAGCCCAGTCGGTTCGCGTTGGCGTCTCTCCAAACAGTTCTGGAAAGCTCTGTAACAAAGAAATCAATTCTACAGACTGTGAGGGTGGCAAGTGAACCAGAGTAGCGTCAAGCTTTTCCAAAGACTCAGTATTATTTAATCGCCCACGCAAAACACTATCAGCAGGTTCATAACCCTCTTTCTCAAACTCCTTCTCCCCTAAATAAAAGTTCTTAACATCGGACATCGCAAGAAGTACTGAATGAATGGAACTTTCACTATTTAACTTAAACTTCTCGTAATACGGTTTCAACAGATTCACATGATATAACCGAGTAGACCTCACTGAGCGCTGCGTCTAATTAACACACAACACACAACAAACACTAAATCATTAATTTAATATGGAGGCAAAGAAAACAGTGGCTGACAAACTCTCCTACAAATAAAAACATCATTAGATCAAGCAAGTCATTAACACACACTTACTACTCTTTAAAACATCCATACCTGAACCATAGATGCAGCCTTCCAAATGTATCCTTATAAAACGTGATCTCGCGCCGCTTTACTATTACACAAAGAACAAGTCAGAATACAAGACTCCAAATTTAAAATGTACATCCCATATCATATAAAACTCCATACCTGAAACAATTCAAATTGAATCACACTGCAATCGACGGCTATCAGCCTTGCATACTGGTCACATCAAACAGTTTTTCAAGAACTATTAGAGTCTTCTTTAAATACGGATTGCTTCACACAATGGTGCTTCGCCTTTTCATTCCCCTGCAGTGTACTGAAATGCTGTGCTAGTGGCACTCCATTTACATGTGGCGTTCGTACAAATGGCTAATCGCCCTCTAATTTGCGTCACCAGGTACCATAGACGGCTCATCTAAAAACGATTTACTGACGCCCCCCACCTGACCTACTTTCCTATGTGCCACATTCACCCCCCTGTAAATGTCACCGTCCCGGTGACAAAACCATAAATTCCAGGGCCTGAACAAGACATTCAAACTGTTAATTGTGGGGCAAGTTGCATTCCCTTCCTCACCCTCTGGGCTCCTTGCTGTGGTCCTAGGCAGGTGAAAAAGGTTGGAATGTCGGCCTGCTGTTATCCTTGTAGTCCGTCGTGTGACTCCATCTTGGACATGATCCTCTTTGCCCCCTGGAACAATATCCTCTAAAGACCCACCCTGGCCAGAACTTAAAAGAACAGACTGGTTTAGAGGCGTCACGGTTGCACCTTGCTGCCTGGCTTCCTTATGTGGGGATGCTGGTTTCAACACCAGAAAACTCAACTCCTCTTCACTACTGAGGTCTGGGCTTTGTACGATTCTCTCTTGGGGATTGTCTCTATTCACCCTCCTCTCTGTAATAGGAGGCAGATGGTTGTGTGGATCGGTTGATAGTGGACGCAGTTCCTGCCGATGAATATTCCTTTCTGGTCCCAACTGTCCTTTAGGTTTAATCTTATAAAGGGTCCCCACCTTATCCAGGCACTGTACTACTTCATAGACAACAAACTCCCATTGATCCTCAATTTAATGGCGACCAGCAGGGTGACTTTGTCTGTAGACAAGTGAACCTGCAGGCAAAATGGGCAATGGAACAGAATCATTTCAGGTCCTATAAGCAGCCGCTGCTTCCAACTGAGTTCGTGCTTTAAGATAAATCATTGTCAAATGTTGCTGATGTTCACTGGCCCAGTCTTCCACAGTGCCACCTACTGCTACCTCCTCTGTTAACCCCAGCAGTGAATCCACTGGGAGAAGGGGCTTTCTCCCAAACATCAATTCATATGGAGAAAATCCTGTAGACTGATGTACAGAGGTGTTGTATGCAAACAACAATTGAGGCAGATGTTGGGGCCATCTTCTTTTCTGTTCTGGGGGTAAAGTACGCAGCAAATCGTAGAGTGTCCTATTGAACTGTTCGCACTGCCCGTTACCCTCTGGGTGGTACGGGCTAGTGCGTGACTTCTCAATTCCATACAACTGACAGATGCACTTCAGTAACTCACTCTCAAAATTTCGACCTTGGTCTGAATGGATATGCTTGGGGACCCCATACACATAGAACCAGCATTCAGTGAGGATACGCACCACAGTACTTGCTTTCTGGTCTGGTGTAGGGTATGCTTGTGCAAACTTAGAGAACACATCAGTTACCACTAGAAGATTTTCTCTACCATCACTGGCTCGGTGAAATCAATAGCCACAATTTCCAGTGGTCTAGATGCCAGCAGACTTCCCATAAAGGTTTTTACTTTGGGTTGGACTGCCTTGGCTGCAAGACACCTATGACATTCTTGACACCAGCGTTTAATGTCACGTCGCCCTAAATGGCCAGTAACAATGCTGACGCACAAGGGTGGTGGTTCTTTCCACCCCTTGGTGGCCATGATGGTCGCAAAGATTGGTAAGTACTTCGGTTTTCAATCTCTGAGGTAACAACAATTGCTACATTTCTTCTTTACCCCCAGGTACATGACTTTTATGATACAAGACTCCCTGCTGTTCCTGGATTCTCTTCCAGTGACGCACCAACTCTATCACTGCCGGAGATTCTTTTCCTCGTTCCACAGCTGTAGGAATTGTGCCCCGCTTCCAATATACCAAAAAAGCCTGTATCACTGGATCTTCTTGCTGCAATACTTTTAAGTCTGCTTTACCTCGTGCTGGAACTGTCTCCATGGTTGATATAGAAGCAGACAAATGTTGACCTGAACTATCGACAACCATTCCTACCTCCTCAGGAACAGTGATGCCAGAAGCAACTTCCCTCATGGAGCTCGGTAATGGTTGGGGCAAGAGGGAAAGTGCATCCACATTCTTGTTGGATGAGCCTGGTCTATACATCTTTGTGAAGTCGAATAGCGCCAACTGTGCTACCCATCGTTGTTCCACAGCCTCCAACTTAACCGTACGGAGGTAGCAGAGGGGATTGTTGTCAGTATACACTGTAAATCTAGAGCCAAGGAGGTAATCTCTAAACTTTTCCATGACTGACCATTTAAGTGCAAGCATCTCTAATTTCATTGCTGAATAGTTAGTCATGTTCCTTTCCGTGGGTCTCAGCCCTTGACTTGCATATGCAATTGGCCGCCGTTGCCCTTTTTGTTCTTGTGACAATACAGCTCCCAACCCAAAACTACTAGCATCCACCTCAACAAACAAATGGTCTGGTGAAGTCTGCGTACCCCAAAACTGGTGCAGATATCAGCTTCTCCTTTAGAGTAACAAATGCCTGATTACAACTCCAGTCCCAATGGTCTCCAAGGGAACCACATGATCCGGCTCTGGATCCCTTCCTGGAGGGCTGAAGTTTTGCCATCAACTTGTGGAGAGGGGCTGCATACTAAGCAAACCCTAGGACAGACCGCACTTCTGTAACGGTTGATGGAGTCTTCCACTCTTGAACAGCACTGTTCTTCTCGGGGTCCATAGCAACCCCAGCTGCTGAAATAACATGTCCAAGATATTTCACCTCTGGCTGGAAAAAGTGACATTTACGGAGCTTAAGTTTCAGTCAATTCTGTTGCAATCTCTGCAAAACTAACTCCAGCATCTCTAGATGTTTAGTGAAAGATGAAGAAAAGATAACCACATCATCTAATATAGGCAAAAAAAAAAAAAAAGAAGGGAATTGGAACCGCTGATCCCCGATAATGCACTCCATCAGTCTCTGGAATGTCCCAGGCGCATTGCACAAGCCAAAAGGCATCCGCTGAAACTCAAAGAGGCCAAATGGTGTACAGAATGCAGTCTTGGCTTGGTCTTTCTCCGCTACCGGTACTTGATTGTAACCACTAGCCAAGTCCAAGGTCGAGAACATGCAGGTGCCAGTAAGAGCATCTAAAGATTCCTCTATACGTGGAAGGGGAAATGCCATCCTTTCTTGTTCTTGAATTTAGCTGATGATAATCAACACACAAACGGATGGACCCATCTTTCTTCTTGACCACAGCAATAGGTGAAGAGAAAGGACTGCAACTCGCCCGCACCACTCCCTGCTCCAACAACTCTTGAATATGAGCTTTAACAAGATCATACTGGGATGGGGGAAGTCGTCTGTAGCGCTGACGAATTGGTGTATCATCTAGTAAAGGAATTTCGTGTTCTATCAAATTGGTACACCCCAAGTCACCATCGTTCTGGCTAAAAACTACACTGTACTTCTGTAATAAAGCCTTAGCTTCCTCTTGTTCTAAGCGTGACAAATTTGACCATGATAACTCGTTAAATCCTGGGACAGTATGGTTTCCTGCCACAGCTGATTGAATAAATAGAGTGGAGCCTGGAACAATCTCTTCCTCACAAAAACTCACAGGTCGATTACTGGGACATATGCTCACCATCTGGAGTCTACCCAAAAATGTGCGAGGTTGTAACCATCTATCCTGAGTCCCTATGTTAACTAAGGGTACATGTACAATTCCATCTCCCAGAGCTACAAGGGCACATGGGATCAGGAGGTCTGCTGGTAGTTGCCAGTCGCCTGCACCAGGGGGCTCTATGAATACAGAAGAGATAAGTGTACTTACTCCCTGCCTGCAAAAAGCTCGAACTAGCTTAAAGGATCCAGCTGGAATGCAAACAGGAAACACAACCAAAAAATTCGGAATCAGCTAAATGTTCAAAAATCTGGCATTCAGTCAAAGCATATTTCAAAGGTTCAGGTAAATCTACAGCTGAAGGGGAATGGAACAATGCAGCACCATGTTGGCTAAACAACTCTTGGTAACAACTTATAAAATATTCATCCCGAACAAACCAGGGACAGTGCATTTCTTTTTCTGTGTTAATGCATCAGGAGAATCCTGTACAACCAATATGCCCATACGAGGCACATTTTTACCCAGAATCATTACATCTAATTCTAAGTAGCCCCTATAGGGGATATCTAATCCATTTGCAGCTTTAAGTTTTAACCAGCCACATGCCTGTAGATTACCCTGGACCTGAGACTGGAAATGCTCCTTAAAAAAACCCTCGGTAATAGTTGACACCATCAAACCTGTATCTACAAGGCATGGTACATCCACACCTGCCATAGTTACTTTAATCACTGGGCACTGGCCAATAAGCGTAGAATGGGCAGTGAATGCATTAACTTTCCATGGTGAGCCAACAAAATCACCATCTAGAACCTGGCTCTGAGCGCTAGATGCAGTTAGTTTCCTGGCAACCCAGTGGACTGACAATTTCCCCCATGGCTCGTACGTCCCCCCTGATTATTACAACGTCTAGCAATATTCCCTGATTGCCCACATTGCATACAAATAGGATGACCATCTGAATCAAATCGATATCGTTGGGGGCGATTATTTGGGCCATTAGATGGAACATGCTAAACAGGAGTAGACAACCGTTGTAGAATAGTGTCCAATTGTGCTTGCTGCTTACACAGTGTCTCTTTCAATTCATTTATTTCTTTACTAGACTCAACTACCACAGCACTAGTCTTTACTTCCAGATCTGCTACATCACTATGGGTATCACAAGAGTAAGCTCTAACCCGAGGGACACTACACCGCTCTCCATCATCAGCCCAACATATTGCTTCACTACGAATGTCAATAAAGGATATAGAAGGTTGTTGTCTAATAAGACGTATCAATTCTCGGCGACGCATACCATCACGAACATGCTCTGCAAAATGGTCACGTATTATTTCATCATAATCATGGATGTCTGTTGGGTTCTTACGTTTAACTACCTCCATTAAGGCCATTAATGAGTGAGAAAACTCTCGCAGCGTCTTCCCATCCTGCTGACGTCAGTAGCACCCAAATGTTTCGAGTAAAATAGCTCAAATTTGTTCAGGGTCATTCCTGACTGAAGCAGGACAAAACTTAATTTCAGACCTAGCCTCCCCCTTCAAGTGATCATACACAAACAAAGCTTGCCCAGTTAATGTCATGTATCTAGAATTCAAGCATCTACGAGCTTCCTCTACCCCAAGGCATCCCGCACCCATACTGCCTGAAAACCTTGAGCATTTTCGTTCACGGGGAAGACAGACATACCTTGAGCCAGTAAGACCATCATCATGGCTATTTACTACCCCTCCCTGTCCTTCCACTGCATTCTGCTGGGCTGCCGCTTCCTGGCGAAGCTTGACATTATCAGCTTGTAGCTACTGAAGCTGTTCTGTCAGGGCTCTAATCTGGTCTTGCTCCCCCTCAGACATAATCTAGGTAAAGAGCAAATAAACACTAGAAAAAACTAAAACAAATAAACAAGCAGGATAGGTATGGGAAATACAATAATCTTGACCTCGAAACCCAACATCAATGGTAATGTGAAGATGCTCCCACGACGTCCTCTTGCCAACCACTGTTTTCCTCTTTGTACTTTGTGACGAGTGGGGGCGGGGCCGAGAGCCGTGGGAATGGAGCGAGGCCAGTGGAGTAATTGATAATGAGCGACACCTGCACCACTCACCGGTCTCGAGTCCCACGGAGGAGCTCCGGAAGGATAAAAGGAGGAGTGACGACAGTGAAAGACGAGAGAGGACCAGGCCTGGACTTTATTTTGTGTTTTGGTTCTGTTTGTGGACGACAGTCGTCCGCAAGGGGCTGTCGTGCTATTTTGTGTTTGTTTTATTATTAAAGTTTTCTTTAAATGTTCGCCGGTTCCCGCCTCCTTCTTACCGTGACTACGAACTGTGCTACATTGGTGCCGAAACCCGGGAGGAAGGAGGGACACGCTGTCAGAGAGCCCTCGCTGCTGAGGGGGATCGCGGTGCTGAGGAGATCAAGCAGCAGGAACAAGCGTAGAGACCGCCGGTGCTGCCCGGGCGGTGGTGCTGGCCTATGGAAGACAAGGGGGACGATAGCTCGCATGCCGCCTCGCTCCTGTGGGTTTTGAGGAGGTTGGCTGCCGTTTTCCGAAAAGAAAAAAAGGGAGCGGAGGAGTCGCCGCCGTTTGCCTGAGGCTGGAGCCTGCTGCCATCCACCATGATTGGGGAGGAGCAGGGAACGGGGGACTCGCTGCCGGCTGCCCTCAATAGGAGGAGCCATCGCCGTCCGCCAGAAGGCGGAGGAACAGTGGGCCGTCCACCAACGATGTCCAGTACCATCGCATGGCACCGCTAGTGAGAGCCTCTCAGCCAGTTGAGGACCAAGCAGCAGTGTGTCCGGGAACCTGACCGATAATTTTTTTTTTCCTCTCTCCCCTCTCCCCTCTCTCGTCTCTGTCTCTCCTCATCCTTCCGTCTCCTTTTCTCTCACAGCCCTCGTCTGTCTGTCCTTACCTCCCATGTAACGTCGCGGCCTCGGTGATCGACTCCCCCGTAGGGGGGGGGGGGGAGTAGAGCGCAGTCTCGGTAGTACCCCCCGGCCTGCGAGGGGCGATGGGGGTATGTGACGAGTGGGGGCGGGGCCAAGTGGAGTAATTGATAATGAGCGACACCTGCACCACCCACCGGTCTCGAGTCTCACGGAGGAGCTCCAGAAGGATAAAAGGAGGAGTGACTACAGTGAAGGACGAGAGAGGACCAGGCCTGGATTTTTGTTGTGTTTTTATTTATGTTTTATGTGGCAGTCGTCTGTGAGTGGCTGCAGCTTTTACTTTCGTTTTGTGTTTGTTAATTTTATTAAATTGTTTAAATGTCCGCCGGTTCCCACCTCCTTCGTCCCGAACTACGAACGTTGTTGTGGGGGGTTTTATTATAACTTTTTAACTTATTTTTTTCACCTGCTTAAAAACAGCAAAATCAACCATTCACACAACGTCACAAACCTACCCTATAATAAAACTTAGGGGGAAAAGACAAAGAGAGAGAGAAAAAAAAGGAAAATAAATAAAGAATAATGGTAACACCAGCAACCACCTAACACCCTGCCGACTACGCCAAATGTGGCCTTCAGGTGCCTTACCGTGCTCAGAAATGGACAAATGCCTGATTAAACAATTAATAGCATGCATATCCTAATTAAAGGACAAAGGCAGGTGCTGGTGTACAAAATACATAACTTTATTCCTTGTTACACTTGCATATGCATATAAATGCTAAGACATTTATTTCACAACAGGGCAGGTAAAAAAGGGGTATAATGTGGTGTACACAGGCAAGGCACGTCATAAACCCTTTAAATACAAAACCCACTACACACAATAAGTTACTCCAATTCACAAGCAGAGAATCACACCACAAATTAAGCAATCACGTGATACACTGCAATCAGTGATAAACTTTAAAGGGTATTATTGCAATGCCATTACACTGTGAATTGTACCGTTGTTACCATCAATACCCAAACAAACAAAATAAAATTAAATTCCAAAGAAATACAACAATGCAATACAATACAAACGAAAACAAACTACGAAAAGAACACAAGAAAAATCTCTCCCCCTTCACGTTTCTCAACGCGCTCACTGAGCGCTGCGTCTAATTAACACACAAACACTAAATCATTCATTTAATATGGAGGTAAAGAAAACAGTGCCTGACAAAGTGATCTCTGAGTGTGAGAAAAGCACACTTAAAGCAGAAAAAGCCAACTGCGCCTTACCAACTAACACGCACTGCAACAACACCGTTTGTTTTAGACCAACCTTGTATTTCAGCGACACTTTCAAAAAGAGTAAAAAAACACATCCGTATCATGTTCATTGAATTTAGGAACAAGTTTTAAATTTTGATTAAGTGGAAAACGTCCACAAGGACCAGATTCCACTGAACTATTGGTATTCATCTTACTTTCTTGTAACAGTTTGAGTTTTAAATACTCCAGCTCCATTTTAGCCTTTTCTAACTCAAGCTTACCTTATTCAGATTGTTGTTTCATTTTCTCATGATCTATTTGCAATAACAATAACTCTTTTTGTTGGTCAAACGTTAAAACAGACTGTGAAGCAGATAAGCTTTGCACCTAGACGTCTTTAATTTGCTCTATTTCAGCTGGTAAAATTCCCTTTTCCATCAACTTATCTCAACTAAATTTTAATAGTACTTTCTTTGAATCTCTAATTTCTTTAATTTCATAAAACTCTGTGATTCTTAAGAGTTGCTCTTTTGTGAATTTATTCAACGATACATGTGAAGGCGCTTTAGCAAACTTTTCAACATCAGCCTTAAACACTTCACAGACCGCAAGTAACTAATTGTGCAATCAAACACTCAAATTTTCCCCCTATCTATCTTTACCAAATAAACAGTCTATCTAACTGACTAGAACCTGATCTTCATGCAGTTACCAGTGTTGTGTAATATTCGGTTCCCGTGATAAACTGTTCCAATGGGCAGGGTGCAGGGTTAGTACGAATATTCATAGATTTGTTCCGCGGTGGGCGTGGCCTTTTGAACTACAAACAAGCGAATGGAAAGGATTGTGTTGTCTGTTCTTCAGCTCATGTGTGATGAATTATTTTGAAAAGGTAATAAAGCCGAATGTTCATACGCCCCGTTTAGATGTACAGCTGTTTGTTATTCACATAATAGGCTAAAATGCTCATTGTTTCGCATGTGCTTTTATCAGAACACTTTATCATGTCCATATGACAATGTTTTGCTGTGTAGCTTACGTGGATGATACTAAACACCAAACAATTAAACTAAATTGACTGCAATTAAACTCAAATGTCGTTAGATGCATGTTCAAATAAATTTTTTTTTTATTTTATCTGGTGTTGTTTTGTTGCTTTTTTTCGTGTTTTTTTTTTGTTTTTTTTTGTCAACGCCTTGTAACAATTAAAAAAAAAAAAAATTAGCAACTGAGACATGTTGTTTATGGGTGTTTTCTGAGAACTAAAATGCAATTTAAGAGAAGAGAGACCAAAAGGGGAAAAAAGTCATTTTGTATTTATACTAAACACACATACACACGAAGAGTTAACTTTTCCAATTTTATTCATGCATAAATACATGCAGCAATGCATTACACATTGTAGGTGTTATCAGAATGCATATTTTCTCTAGCTGCACAAACACAAGATATTACAAAATAAATTAAAGAAACATAAATAACACAAATTAAAACTCAGCTGTATCTAACTTTTGTTTAAATGCAGATTTTGCAAGAAACTACTGGCACATGTCCTTAATTCATGTTTTTGTCTGTTTACACTAATTTACATACATGTACGCAAGTATGTTTAAAGCAAGTTGGAAAATACAAAAATGTGATAGGTGGTTATAGCAATGATTAGAACAACAACAGTCCAAACCAAAGAAAAAACACAAATTTTATAATACTGTGTTTGGCAAGCTGTTCCTTGCCCATCATCCTTGCACACTGAGGGGAACATATAATTAAACATTAAAAGAAGTAATGAACATTTTTATTAACTAGCTACATTAATCCAATTTGTTAAGCAACATAAACGAGCTGTGGTGTTGAGTTAAATAATTATATTAAATAGTATAAATAACAGCCTCTGATGAATAGGCCATGCCCATCAACCAAATATTTTGTTAGCTGGATTTCAAAAATGGATAGGAAAACTTTCCTCTTGTTGTGCGATTTAAAAAAAGTCTGGGACAATCCCTGATGATTTAACAAAAAGCCAAAAACATGTGCTTTTGAGAAAGGCAAAGAAATTCATGATGAAGGGTGAGTGAGGCATATTTGGTTTTATGTAGATCTTGGTTGGATGAGTCTTCTGGGGTGTAAAGATAATGGATTGTACAGTAATAAATAAATATACTGCCTTTAGATTAAGTTTTGTATTATATAAGAAGATGGGGAGAGGGTGGGTTAGCCAAGGCTTTATGATGCAGAGAGGAGGCAAAACAGATATTCAATGAATTCCACACCAGTCCAATCAGTGACCACTGTGATATCGTCAAAACAACAGATGCCATCAGTAATCGATTTTACTGGCCTTCCATGTCTGTGGACATTAGAAATTGGGTAAGTAGAAATTAACTTTTTCATGTACATACAGTATACACTCTACTACTCCTAAATGACTCTGACTTTAGGTCACGCACTGTGCTGCCTGCCAGTGTTACGTATCCGGTCCATGAAACTCCGTCTGCTAGCCATCAGAGGTCACCCTTTCCATTTTCATTGACTCTCGCACTACACACTGTTGCATAGCACCCCGGACTACATATCCCATCATTCATTGCACTGATTGCACACAGCACTGATTGCACACAGCTGTTTCATATCACACACTCACTATTTATACACTCACTCATACAACCATTCGGGGCTGAGTATTGTATAGCTTTTATCACTCTCATAGCGATAGCTACTCTACGGAGCCTGTCTAGTTTTTCCAAGCCTTATCTTAGTTGCCTGTCCTGTTTTCTCGTGTAGGATAGTGGCCTTGTGTATATCAGATTCACTTCGTTTGCACTACTCCGATACTGTTTGCCCCTGTCTGGACCTTTGCCTTGTACCTGGATTTATCCCTCTAGTCTCGCCTTTTTGATTCTGTTCGCCGATCGTTGACCCACGTTAGCCTTAGGATTATTCTTGTGTCTTGCCCGCTATATACCTGTTTGTCATTGTCTGACCCATGCCTGTTTCATGTCCACACTCTTTAATAAAGCCTTGCATATGGATCCGCACATTTCACGTCTCGTTCGCCCCGTTACAGAATTCTCGGCCACACAAGGATCCAGCAGCTCTTCAAGTTGACATTGGCCAGGTATGGACACTGCAAAAATATTATTAGCCCTTAAACAAGGCCAGCGATCGCTAGATAACTATATTAGAGAATTTTTAGCAATCACGCACTATTCAGATTTACCAGACTGTCTTTTGATAGAGTTTTTTTTGTGATGGCCTTAATCAACCTCTGCGATCTGAGCTTAGACGCGAGGGTCCGCGTTCATCACTGAGTTGTTTTTTTAAATTTTTCTTTGTTGACTGTTGGCTCTCCATTCACTGTGGGTATCACGGAGGAAAGCGACCCCGCACTCACTTGTGTAATGGCCCCCACACTAGATCACGCTCACAAAATGGCGGCGACAGAGGAACCTGATCACAAAATGGCGGACACAACAGCGCACCGTCAAGTCACAGTTGATCATCACGAGTCAAACCAAGTCACAGTTTATTATCATGAGTCTAGTCAAGTCACAGCGGATCTTCATGAGTCAAGTCAAGTCACAGCTGATATTCATGAGTCTGGTCAAGTCACGGCTGATATTCATGAGTCTGGTCAAGTTACAGCTGATATTCATGAGTCTAGTCAAGTCACAGCTGATATCTATGAGTCTAGTCAAGTCACAACAGCATTTATGAGTAGGTGAGTCACAGTTGATGCATGAGTCCAGGTCAAAGTTACAATTTTCTTCAGGAGTAAAGTCAGGGTCACAACAGATTCATGAGTCAGTCTAGTCACAGTTGCAGCGTCATGACGTCGTCAAGTTACAGTTCATTGTATGAGTCAAGCGGAGTCACAGCTGATTTTCATGGTAAGTCTAGGCACAACGATCGTCCTGAGTCACGTCTAGCTCACAGATGATTCTTCATGAGTCAGCAAGTAGTACACAGCTATCTCCATGAGTTCAGTCCAAGTCATCGGTTGAACATCAGGAGTCAGGTCAAGTCCCAGTTCTATTATGATTAGTCAAGTCACACCAGGCTTCTGAGTCGAGTCTAGTCACAGGTTGAATATTGCTGAGCGAGGTATCACAGTTGATCCTCATGAGTCGAGTATAATCCAGTTGATCGTCATAACCAAGTCAAGTCACAGGTGTATTCAGGAGGTCAAGTCAGTTCACCGCTGATCTCGGAGTTCCGTCAAGTCACGGGTTGATCATCATGATCAGGTTAGCACAGTTGATCGCCATGATAGGTCAGGTCAAGTTCATAATCAGGGTTTAGCTCAGGTCACAGCTGATCTTCTTGAGTCAGGTCTAGTCACAGTTGATCTCTCTGAGTCAAGTCTGGTCACAGTTGATCGTCATGAGTCAAGTTTAGTCACAGCTGATTTTCATGACTCAAGTCAAGTCACAACTGATCGTCATGAGTCCAGTCAAGTCACAACTGATCATCACGAGTCAAATCAAGTCACAGCTGATAGTCATGAGTCAGGTCAAGTTACCGTCATCATGAGTCTGGTCAAGTCACAGCTGATATTCATGTGTCGAGTCTAGTCACAGTTGATCTTCTTGAGTCCAGTCTAGTCACAGTTGATCTTCCTGAGTCGAGTCAAGTCACAGTTGATCGTCATGAACCAAGTCAAGTCACAGTTGTTATTCAGGGAGTCTAGTCATGTCACAACAGATCTTCATGAGTCCGGTCTAGTCACAGTTGATCTCTCTGAGTCAAGTCTGGTCACAGTTAATCATCATGAGTCAAGTCAAGTCACAGCTGATCTTCATGAGTCAACTAAAGTCACAGCTTCCATTGCTGAGTCAAGTCAAGTCTCAGCTGATCTGCCAGAGCCTCGTCACGTCTCAGCTGATCTCCCAGAGTCTCATAATGTCTCAGCTGTTTGTTCCGAGTCACGTCACATCACAGCTGATCACCCAGAGTCATGTAAAATTCACGTCCTTGTTTGAGACAGAATCCTGTCACTTCTGTCTGTTACACCAGATTATCAAGGTAAGCCTTTGGTATCACAGTCTGGTATCCGTGTGAGGGATGAACCACTGGGTCTGCACGCAACCAGCTGGTAGCCCCAAACCCACTCAATCTAACCCCTTCTGTTTCATGCAAATCATTCCCTGTATTGCAGCACGTACCATATGGGGGGGTTGCTCTATTGTTGTATATGGGCAGCGTAATCCACCGCCGATTGCTAGAGGAGCTCCAATATCTCCATTGAGGTGGAAGCTTACGCTGCAGAACCTCCCATGTAGCGCGTGTTCGCGGCTGTGCTACCAGAGGCACATGGTATCCGATGCAGTCTCTTCAGACCTGGTGGGGCGCATGTGCAGAACTCCACGAAACGGCGGTGCTGGGTTGCTGGACGCAGCTCCTTGCGTGGTGCGTGGCGCCGCAAAGCGCTTTCAGCCTGTCCTGTCCGGCCAAGGGAGGCCGGCCTATGAACGTCTCTGCTGTTATGTTTCCAGCCAAGTGAGGCCATCTATGAACTCTCTGAGTGTCCTGTTGCGGTCAAGGAGGAAACCTATGAATTCGCTGCCTGTCCTGTTCGGCCAAGGAGGAAACTAATAACACCTCAGCCTGTATGTTATGGCCGAAGGAGGCCGCCTGTGAACTCTTTGCCTGTTCTGTTACGGCCAAGGAGGCCATCCATGAACTCTCTGCCTGTCCTGTTCCGACCAAGGAGGCCGTCTGTGAACTCTTTGCCTGTTTTGTTCCGGCCAAGGAGGCCATCTATGAATCCTCGGCCTGTCCTGTCACGGCTATGGAGGCCACCTATGAACTCTCTGTCTGTCCTGTTCCGGCCAAAGAGGCCACCTATACTGAACTCTCTGCCTGTCCTGTCACTGCTATGGAGGCCGTCGGTGAACTCTCTATCTGTCCTATCACGGCTAAGGAGGCCGTCTGTGAAATCTCTGCCCGTCCTGTCACAGCTATGGAAGCCGTTTGTGAACTCTTTGCCTGTCCTCTCACGGCTATGGAAGCCATCTGTGAACTCTCAGCCTGTCCGTCAGGTTACTGGGGCAATTGTGAATTCTTTGATGATTTGTTCGGCCACAGGCCAAGTGAGGCCGAATTGAACGCTCCAGACTGTATATCCAAACCCATGGTCTGTCGTGGTTGTCGTCTCTGAATCTATCGTGTACCAGTATACGCAATGGTCATCTGGTAGGTTGTGGTTTCCACCGGGGGGGGTTCTGTTCATTTGCTCTGCAGTGGTGGTCTGTCGGTCTGGTGGTTCGTTGCTCCACCGTGGTGGTCTTCTGCTCCGCAGTGGTGGTCTTCTGCCCCGCAGTGGTGGTCTGCTGTCTGGTTCTGGTTGTCCTCTGCTCCGCCGTGTACTGCCTGCTCCACCCGGCTCTCGATACGCTGATTCTTCCTCAGTACGCGCATCTCCACTTCCATGTGGACCTGGCCCTCCGTCCCTCCCCCTGTTCTGCCTCCACTCCACCACCCTCCGGAATTGTAAAGTGTTTTGGAGTGTCTGGAAGCCGCTCCTTGGGGGGGCTCTGTCATGAATCCGGTCAATGAACTTCCTTCTGTTAGCCATCAGAGGTCACCCTTTCCTATTTTATTGACTCTTGCACTACACACTGTTGCATAGCACCCCGGACTACATATCACATCATTCATTGCACTGATTGCACACAGCACTGATTGCACACAGCTCGTTCACTATCAAACACTCACTATTTTACACTCACTCACACAACCATTACGGCGGGCGGACACGAGGATTGTATAGCGTTTATCATATCATAGCGAAGTAATATACGGAGCTGTATGTTTTCCTAGCCTTAATCTTGTCTTGCCTTGTCTGTTTCTTGTGTCCTCCCGATCTGGCCTGGTATCCGGTTCCCCCCTATGTTCCTGCCCCTACTCGGATACGTTGCCCTGCTGAGAAACTGTGCCTTGTACCTGGATTTCTCCCTCTAGTCCCGCCCTGTTGATTCTGTTCGCCGATGCGTTAGACCCAAACTAGCCCTAGTTTATTCTTTGTCTTGCCCTCGATATACTGTTGCCAGTGTCTGACCCTTGCCTGTTATGACCACGTATCTTAAATAAAAAGCTTGCAGATGGATCCAGCACGGTCAGTCTTTGTCAACCCCGTAACAGCCAGTCTCAAGCAACTCCACAATAGCACCAAAGCTGATTTATACAACCTATTGAAGTAAGTTTCTGTAAGAGATGATAAATTATTTTGGACTTGATGATAGCAACAAATTGAAATGGAATTTTTTTCTCAGGTGGTGAGCAGTGGGACATTATGGTATGGATTTAGTGAAAGCTCACACAAACAAGGCGGGTACCACTAGCAAGGTTATTATAGTTTTGAATTTTTAAATTCGCTTTATTTTAATATCGTTTTCAAATTTGCTATAAAATTCAGTTTAGTTTTTATTAGTTTCATTCATATTTTTGTTAGTTTTAGTTTAGTTTTTATTTTGTGAACGCATTTTTATTTAGTTTTTATATAGTTTAGTTTCAGTTTAAGTTTCAGTTTTAATTAAAGTTTAGCGGAATTAACAGATCACTTCCAGAGCGCAGGCCAAAGAAAGACGTAGGCATAATTTAACCTTAGTGAGGCAAACATATAGCGACACAAAATTAGATAGATTGATTAGATAGTAAAAGTATACAAATATACGCCAAAGAAAGCAGGCAAGCCTTTTTTTACTAAATTAATCTACACAAGTCGCGCTTAATGTCATATCCAATGATGTGTGTTGAGATATTTAGTATGAAAATAAATGTAGCCTGATTTGGTTATATGTCTTTTCTTATTTAACCATAATCATGATATTGTAACTGTGGTGTCTTGCTCACTTTTCCGTGAACAGCCGTGCATCAATCAAAACTGGGACTAATGAAATTCAATAATAACGGCAAACACATTTAACAGTAAAGGCTCATATTTGAATAAGTTATTTTCATTTATGAAGAATTATAAGCGCGTGTATGATGTGATTTAGCCAATGCACATTTGTTCAAAAGCCTGGCAGAGTGATCACAAGATGCTAGGCAAAAGTTTTGTGTTGTTTACAGGATGCGCGTTCTCATCTTTTTTTCTGTTAATTATCATGTTGCAGTGCATGTCTGTTTTTCTTCAAAGCACGAAGAACTTAGAATGACTAATGTTGGTTTGATTGCTTGTGTTACATAAGAAAATTAATAATCTTGCTTACCTGATGTAATAAATTTAATGCGAGTGCGGTTCGGGTCGCGACTCGCAGTCTTTATGTCAAACGGTTCTCGTCTGGTACAGAATTTAATTAGTGCTGCTGTCAGATAACGGGTCGGGTGTTCTGTTAAGTACTGCTGGTGCAAGTTTACCAAACAGGACCTGTGCAGGCTTTAAACTGCTTTGCGTCTCTCCGTCAGATAACCCCATGTGCGTGATGCGCCGTTACAGGTAGGCTATTTCCCTAAACCCCCACACAGCTGGTATATTTTCCCGCCAAGGGGTGAGAACCTAATGATTACGAAAATGATTATTTATTTTTGATAATTATTTTATTTCAGTTAGTTTTTCAATAACTGTTGTTAGTTTCGTTTAGTTTTAGTTTTTCAATTATTTTGACGTTTTTATTTTATTTCAGTTTATGAGTTTTCATCAATCGTTTTAGTTTTAGTTTTAGTTTACGAAAATAACCTTGACCAGTATATCTGCGTAATTATTGATTACTTTACAAAGTGGTGTGAGGCTTTCCCACTAAAAACGAAAAGTGCTGAGGAGGTCACAGACTGTATTATTAAGCTGTTTTACAAATTTGGTGCCCCAAAAAGGATATTAGCAGACCAAGCCACAGAATTTGTGAACAAGGTAATGGTTAAACCTGATTTGCATTTTTTCTTAGTTTTAGGAATTGGAAAAATATAATAATTCCCATTGTCTGTAAACAGATCAACATGGGTGTCTGTGAAATACTTGGTATCAAAAGGAGTTTATGTGCTCCCTACCATCCACAGACCAATGGATTGGTAGAAAGACTCAATGGAACAATTCAGAGGTACGAAACTGACAATTTCTAATTAAAGTAGAATAGAAATATTTTGCTATTAATGACTCCTCTCTTATTCAAAGATCATTAAGCAAGCTGGTGGGAAAGGAGCCACACAAGTGGGCAGATTATTTGGAGGCCACAATGTTTGGTCTCCGTACAAAAAAACAAATCACAACTCAGTATTCGCCATATTTTCTAATGTTTGGCCGCGAAGCAAGGTATCCTTGTGAAGTACCTGAGAAATATGAGGTTTGTACATTATTTTTAAATGTTACATTTTCTTCTGTAATGCAAATAAAAATATAACATTTTATTGCGTACTGTAGATCAATGAGACAATCGAGGACATTATAGCAGAGGAGTTTATTGCAGAATGCATTAAAAGGCAGGACAGGATTTACCAAACAATACAAGACAATATGACTAATGTCCACCATAAAACAAAAAAGGAAAATTGGAAAAGGGAATATCTATTGAGATCCAAGTTGGAGACAAGGTACTGCGGCAGAATGTACAGAGCAGGCAGAGAAAGGGAGGCAAACTGGACCCGGACTACATTGGTCCATATACCGTAATGAATGTGGAGGGCAAATCTGTTGACTTAAAGGATGACAAAGGACACTGCTTTCCCAATATTAACAAAGACCATTTAGTCCACTTCATGGAATATCCTCAAATACCTGCTCCCATACAGCCTCCTGCTCCTGTTGCCCCCACTCAGCCTCCTGCTCCTGCCCGTGCTGCCCCCATACAGCCTCCTGCACCTGCTGCCCCCACTCAGCCTCCTGCTCCTGCCCGTGCTAACGCCACCCAGCCCCAGACAAACTGTTCACTCTGTATGTATGCTTCTGTTGACATACATGTACATCTTCATATAAATAACTGTAAAGTTGCAATGAAAGGTAACTGAGCATCTCTCTCTCACACTCTCTTACTCACATACAGTGTTAGAAGAAATATGGGCCAAGAAAAAAGGCGGCATACTATGCAATAAAATCGGCCCATATAAAGTCTTTATATGGGATGTTGAACGCCTCAGATCTGGAGAAATGCTTGAAAGTGAGGTAGATTATGTAAACCATCTATATTAATAAATCTGCAAATAGTGTGTGTAATTGCTATTCTGAAATATTTTGGTTTAATCAATTTTCCTGTAGGTATGAATAAATGCACTGTAAGGGGTACAATTGTGTAAATCAATTTTTTTAGTTTTAGGTTATCAATGCATACTTAACCTTGCTTACTAAAAAGTATGCAGGCAAGGCCTATGTTCTTGATTCCTTTCAGGCATCGAACCTCTGGAATGGCAGTGCCAGGTCAATGAAAAGGGTAAAAAAAAAAAACAATCCTGATTTCTTCAAATTTATTTTTTATGCTATATAGGAGAACTAGTAAAATGACCTTGTTACAGTATTCCATGCATCTCCACTGTAGCTGGATCCAGGGGAATATGATGTTTTGATTGGTTCCATTAACGAGAACAACCACTGGACACTCATGGTCCATTCTCATCCTTCTATAAACTAAAGTGATATAAATTCAGAGCAAGATTAAATAATATTCATTTTACAGGTGATATATCCTAAAGAATGGAGAATTCTCAAACAAAATTCTCTTGGTGAAAAACATCAAAAAGTAGCTCATTGTAAAAAGGTTGTAAGGTAATAACAAAAATATGCCCTTCATGTCCTCATTTATTAATTGTTTGTCTGACTTTTATTAACATTTGAAATACATCTGAACCCAACAAAGCAAATGTATGGCCACAAAGGGAATTGCTGGGAAGTGGGAATGTGGTAGTTTACTCAGCTACAGCTTTTTAACAGGGAGGGCAATTCATGTGGGATTTTTGTATGACAAGTAGGTGTTGTTGTTTTTTTAAAGGGGTTATATGATGCGATTTCAAGTTTTCCTTTCTCTTTGGAGTGTTACAAACTCTTGGTACATAAAGAAGATCTGTAAATTTGCAAAGACTAAAGTCTCAAAACCAAAAGAGATATTCTTTATAAAAGTTAAGACTCAGCCACGCCCCCTTAAAACGGCTCGTTCCAACACGCCCCAACATATCTACATCACTATGTGGAAATAATAGCATAATGCCGCACAAATGTGCACGCAAAGAAAGAAAGCATGGTTTCAGTAACCGCAGTTAGTGTTGAGCCAGCCATGTAAGGGAGAAGCTGGTGTTTCTAAGGCGGGGTGTTGGAAAGCAAAAAGCACTTATTTAAGCATTCCGAAAGTAGAGCAGTTTAGGAATCTTTTTTTAAAGATTACTGACCAAACCAGAACAGCAATGCATTTTAATGGAACGACAGTTTTAGTTGAACCCTAGGAGATGAGTTCGGTATTATGAATTTTCTATGACAATCTGCAAGGCCGCTTCTGAATCAGCTCATGTTTTGTTATAGTTTAAGTCATTTGCTATGACGGTTCAAATTGTGGGAGTTCTTTGCACATCGCCTGTGTGTAGGTGTGTGTACGACTTATCTCTCTGCGGGGTGCGTGAAGTGGTGGTGTCCCCCCCCCCCCATGCTGATGGTAGGAAAGAGCGGAGAAGAGAGAGACAGGGTCAAATACACAGTGGAGTCAGCTGTCTTAACCGTGGCTTGTGTACTTCAAACACATACCAGCTTCATCACTGTTTCTGTCACGTGACTCTGTTCCCCTTTGGGCTCTGTCTTTACATTTATTTCGAAAGATGAAGCTCGCGATTATGGTAAAGAGCGTTACATTTCCGACGAGTGCTTGCAGTGTTCGGCCAATCACAGTGCACTGGGTCAGCTGGCCAATCAGAGCAGACTGCGCTTGTCGGAAAGAGGGACTTTGTAGAAAACTGTTACGGGGCTGACGAGACGTGAGACGTGCGGATCCATATGCAAGCTTTATTGAAACGAAGACAGAGACGTGGTCATGAAACAGGCATGGGCCAGATGAGGGCAAACAGGTATATGTTGGGCAAAACACAAGAATAGTCCTAGGGCTAGAGCAGGTCGACGATCGGCAGACAGAATCAAAAGGGGAAAGACAAAAGGGGTGAATCCAGGGAAACAGGCGAAGATCAGAAACCGAGAAAAAAGGCTAAGGCTAAGGCTAAGGCAAATGGCTAAGGCAAATGGCTAAGGCAAATGGCTAAGGCAAATGGCTAAGGCTAAGGCGAAATGACAAGGGCTAAGGAAATGACAAGGGCTCCGTAAAGTAGCTATCTCTAGGGGAGTGATAAATGCTGAAACAATACTCGGCAGAGGGAAGGGATCAGAGTGAGTGTTAAATAGTGAGGGAGTGATATGAAACAGCTGGGTGCAATCAGTGTAAACAGCTGAGTGCAATCAGTGCAATCAGTGCAGTGTGCAAATCATGATGGGATATGTAGTCCGGGGTGATGTTCAACAGTGTGTAGTGTGAGAGTCAATGAATTGGAAAGTTCATGGACCGGATTCGTGATAGAGCCCCCCCCCAAGGAGCGGCTTCCCGACGCTCAAAACCCTTTACGATTCCGGAGGGCGGTGGAGTGGAGGCGGAACAGGGGGAGGGACGGAGGGCCAGGTCCAAGGACAGGAAAGACCAGGGACTGAGGCAGAGCCGGCGGAGCTGAGGACCACCACAGCAGAGCAGACGGGACCGAAGATCCCCACGGCGGAGCAGAAGACCACCTGAGCCAGACAGTAGACCACCACGGCGGGGCAGAGGACGACCACGGCGGAGCAGAGGACCAACAAGGCGGAGCAGCACGGGACCGAAGATCCCACGGCGGAGCAGAGGACCACCACGGCGGAGAAGAGGACCACCACGGCGGAGCAGAAGACCACCAGAGCCAGACAGTAGACCACCACGGCAGAGCAGAGGACCACCAGAGCCAGACAGTAGACCCCACGGCGGAGCAGAGGACCACCAGAACCAGACAGTAGACCACCACGGCGGAGCAGAGGACCACCAAAGTCCAGCAGTAGAACAACAACGGCGGAGCAGAGGCCACCAGAGCCACAGCCAGTAGACCTACCACGGCGGAGCAGGGGACACCCCACGGCGGATGCGGAGGGCCACATGTCGGAGCCAGAGGAACACCAGAGCCAGACCAGACCACCACGGCCGGAGCAGAAGGAGCAGAAAACACCCTTGGTGAACCCAAAACAGATCGAGCCTGGCCAGAAGACTGTAACAACGAAGTTCTGGCAGAGCAGAGGCAGACACCAGAGACAGAAAATGGGGGTTGATAGAACACGGAACGAGCATGCAGGGCAACATCCCTGGCAGACCAAGGAACACAAGAGAAATTCACAAACGGCCTCCATAGCTGTGATAGGACGAGCAGGGAGTTCGCAAGCGGCCTCTATATCTGTGACAGGATGAGCAGGGAGCTCGCAATCGGCCTCTTTAGCTGTGACAGGACGAGCAGGGAGCTAGCAAACGGCCTCTATAGCTGTGAAAGGATAGACAAAGGGTTCATAGGCGGCCTCCTTGGCCGGAACAGGATAGACAAGAGTTTTCATAGGCGGGCTCCTTGGCCGGAACAGGACAAGCAGAGAGTTAATAGGCGGCCTCCTTGGCCGGAACAGAGCAGGCAGGGAGTTCATAGGTGGCCTCCTTGGCCGGAGCAGGACAGGCAGAGAGTTCATAGCCGGCCTCCTTGGCCGGAAAAGGACAGGCAGGAAGTTCATAGACGGCCTCCGTGGCCGGAACAGAACAGACAGAGAGTTAATTGACGGCCTCCTTGGCCAGAACAGACAGGCAGAGGACAGTTATAGACGGCCTACTTGGCCGGAAACGAACAGGCAGAAAGTGCGTTGATGGGCGCCACCACCACGCAAGGAACTAAGACAAGTGTCGCCATCTCGGGAGGTTCTGCAGCCTGCGCCGCCACCTCTGAAGAGACTTCAGTGGACCACCATGGATCTGGGGGCACGGCAGTGACATCCATACCTCGGGAGGTTCTGCAGATAGCTGCCACCTCGGAGATGTTGTAGTGGTGCCGCTTGCCTATAGCAAAGTCGGCAGTGGAAGTCGCGGCCCCAGGACACCCATAAAGCAACCCCAATATGGGGGTGCAGCAGCCAGGGGGATGAGTTCAGGAAAACAGGGAGGGCTAAAGTGAGTGGGTCTTGGGGATACCAGCTGGCGCGTGAAGACGACCTGAGCGAATGCATCCCTCACACGGACACAGACTGGGATAACCGACGGACACCCGACAATCTGGGTTGCAACAGACAGGACGGACATGACTGGTAAGAAAGCTGAGGAAGTGGACGAGGGTTCTGGGACGAAAGCTGGAGTCGTGACGAGGGTGCGACCTGATACGAACAGCTGCGACGTGACGACCAGGCTACTGGACGAACAGCTGGGTAGACGTGTACGAGGCTCGGGCACGAACAGCTGGGGACTTGACTTGACTCATTAAGATCCGTTGTGACTTGACTTGACTCATGAAGATCAGTCGTGACTTGACCTGACTCATGAAGATCAGCTGCGACTAGACTTGACTCATGATAATGAATGGTAACTTGACTCGACCCATGACAATCAACTGTGACTTGACATGACTCATGAAAATCAACTGTGACTTGACTTGACTCACGAAGAACAGCTGTGACTTGACTTGACACAGGAAGATAAGAATTGTAAAATTGACTTGACTCATGCCGAATCAAACGTGATTGATTAAACCCATGCCTACAGTTGGACTTGATTGGAATCATGAATATCAGTGGTGACCATGAATGGACTTCATGAATATCAGTTGGACCTAGGACTAGACTCATGATATCGTGTGACCTGATCCCCAGACTCTGAATATCAGTTGTGAATGACTAGAATATGATATCAGTTTGTGGCGCTGTAGACTCACGGAACGAACAGTTGTAGGCCTGACTAGACGCAGGAGAAACACAGTTGTGGCCGCTGATCAGGAAGAACCGTTGGGGCCTGACTAGACTCAGAAGAAAGAACAGTGTTGTGGCCTGCCTAGACTCAGGAAAGAACAGTTGTGAGCCTACTAACTCAGGAAGAACAACTGTGCCTGAATAGAGTTCTAGGAGAAACAACTGTGGCTTTATGACTAGACTCAGAAGAACAAATGTGAGCCCGACTTGATCAGGAAGAAAAACTGTGGCTGACGCGACTCAGGAAGAACAACATCATGTGGCCTACCTGATAGATAAGGAAGAAAAACTGTGGCTTGACAGACTCTAGGAAGAAAAATGGCGTTTATGGCTTGACTAGGACTAAGGCAGAACAAACTGTGCCCTTGACCTAGATGCGGTTGTTGTCCGAATTTTGTGATCAGGTTGGCTCCGCAACTGCCGCAATTTCGTGTGACTTGCTTGGTTCGCCATCAAATACAGTGTCACAGACATGGTGTCGCTTTCATTCCTCCGGACACCCACCTGTGAACGCTGAACCAGTAGTCAGAAAGCTAGTCAATAAAGTCCTCGTAAGCTATAGTGCATTCATCCTGGCATTACAAGATTTCGTGTATTCACTGAGCCAAAAAACGAAACAATCCTTAAACAAAATCCTTAATAATATTTTGGTACGCTGTACGATAGTTAACAGAACGGTGAAAATACCCTCAATAGAAAGAACTCCTTGACGAAGAAGATTTGTAGCAGCTCGGTGACGGGGTTCCATACCAGGCCAGAGTCCACAGCAAAAAAGCCGATGGATCCTTGTGTGGACGAGGGGGTATTCTGTTACGGGGCGACGAAGACGTGAGGACGTGCGGATCCATATGGGCAAGCTTTATTGAAACGAAGAGGACAGAGAACGTGGGTAATGGAAACAGGCATGGGTCAGGGGATGAGGGCAAATCAGGTATTATGGGGGCAAAACACAAGAATAGCCTAGGCTAGAGCAGGTCGAACGATCGGCAGACCAGAATAAAAAAGGGGCAAGACAAAAGGGGTGAATCCAGGGAAACAGGCGAAGATCAGAAACCGAGAAAAAAGGCTAAGGCTAAGGCTAAGGCAAAAGGCTAAGGCTAAGGCTAAGGCTAATGGCTAAGGCAAATGGCTAAGGCAAATGGCTAAGGCTAATGACTAAGGCAAATGACTAAGGCAAATGACAAGGGCTAAGGAAATGACAAGGGCTCCGTAAAGTAGCTATCTCTAGGGGAGTTATAAATGCTGAAACAATACTCGGCAGAGGGAAGGGGTGTGAGGGAGGGATCAGAGTGAGTGTTAAATAGTGAGGGATTGATATGAAACAGCTGGGTGCAATCAGTGAAAACAGGTGTGTGCAATTCGTGCTGAGTGCACTCAGTGCAAGGCATGAAGGGAAATGTAGTCCGGGGTGATGTGCAACAGTGTGTAGTGCGAGAGTCAATGAAAATGGAAAGTGCATTGAACGGATTCGTGACCATAAAACGAAGCATGTGAGAGAGGCGGGGCATAGAGGACCTACAATAATGTACAGGATTTGAAAAATAATGTGTTTTTTGAAAATTAAAAGCATTTCAACATATTCTGTTACACCAAATACCCAAAATAATGATCTTTAAAAAAGCATAATATGACCCCTTTAAAAAATTATTGGAGGCACACTTACTAATTAAAAGTGTTAAAGTATTGAGGGTTTAATGAGTTCTTTTTGTAGCTTGCAGAAGCAATTCTAACAGGCGGCAGTTTGGAGTTTGGAAACACAGCTGCCAATGTTGACATGCTTCGCAAAGAAATGGGCCTGTGTCTGTTACAGGAAAGTGGTATATACAGTGGGTACGGAAAGTATTCAGACCCCCTTAAATTTTTCACTCTTTGTTACATTGCAGCCATTTGCTAAAATAATTTAAAAAAAATTTTTCCCTCATTAATGTACACACAGCACCCCACATTGACAGAAAAACACAGAATCGTTGAAATTTTTGCAGATTTATTAAAAAAGAAAAATGGAATATCACATGGTCCTAAGTATTTAGACCCTTTGCTGTGACACTCATATAATTTAACTCAGGTGCTGTCCATTTCTTTGATCATCCTTGAGATGGTTCTACACCTTCATTTGAGTCCAGACGTGTGCTCTTCCGATCTTACTGATTGGACTTGATTAGGAAAGCCAAACACCTATCTATATAAGACCTTACAGCTCACAGTGCGTCAGAGCAAATGAGAATCATGAGGTCAAAGGAAGTGCCTGAAGAACTCAAAGACAGAACTGTGGCAAGGCACAGATCTGGCCAAGAAAATTTCTGCTGCACTTAAGGTTCCAAAGAGCACAGTGGCCTCCATAATCCTAAAATGGAAGACGTTTGGGACGACCAGAAAACTTCCTAGAGCTGGCCGTCCGGCCAAAACTGAGCTATCGGGGGAGAAGAGCTTTGGTGAGAGAGGTAAAGAAGAACCCAAAGATCACTGTGGCTGAGCTCCAGAGATGCAGTCGGGAGATGGGAGAAAGTTGTAGAAAGTCAACCATCACTACAGCCCTCGACCAGTCGGGGCTTTATGGCAGAGTGGCCCGACGGAGCCTCTCCTCAGTGCAAGACACATGAAAGCCTGCATGGAGTTTGCAAAAAAACACCTGAAGGACTCCAAGAAATAAGATTCTCTGGTCTGATGAAACCAAGACAGAACTTTTTGGCCTTAACTCTAAGCGGTATGTGTGGAGAAAACCAGGCTCTGCTCATCACCTGTCCAATACAGTCCCAACAGTGAAGAATGGTGGTGGCAGCATAATGCTGTGGGGGTGTTTTTCAGCTGCCGGGACAGGACGACTGGTTGCAATCGAGGGAAAGATGAATGCGGCCAAGTAAAGGGATATCCTGGACGAAAACCTTCGCCAGAGTGCTCAGGACCTCAGACTGGGCTGAAGGTTTACCTTTCAACAAGACAATGACCCTAAGCACACAGCTTAAAAATAACGAAGGAGTGGCTTCACAACAACTCTGTGACTGTTCTAGAATGGCCCAGCCAGAGCCCTTACTTAAACCAAATTGAGCATCTCTGGAGAAACCTAAAAATGGCTGTCCACCAACGTTACCATCCAACCTGACAGAACTGGACAGGATCTGCAAGGAGGAATGGCAGAGGATCCCCAAGTCCAGGTGTGAAAAACTTGTTGCATCTTTCCCAAATAAGACTCATGATGTATTAGATCCAAAGGGTGCTTCTACTAAATACTGAGCAAAGGGTACTTAGGACCATGTGATATTTCAGATATTTTCTTTTTTAATAAATCTGCAAAAAATGTCAACAATTCTGTGTTTTTCTGTCCATAGGGGGTGCTGTGTGTACATTAATTAGGAAAAAAAAATAACTTAAATGATTTAGCAAAAGGCTGCAATTTAACAAAGAGTGAAAAATTTAAGGGGGGTTGAATACTTTCCGTACCCACTGTATATATATCCATATATATAATATTATACTCACACACCATGGTTCCCGAGTCGGAAAGCACTGTCCTGAACGGATCGCCTCTGGTCTGGACCATCAGTAAGGTGGTCACTATGAAGCCAGAGAACCAACCAAACATCATAGGTCCAACATAGGAGACTACAATGCAGGAAATTCCTACCTAACCTCAGTCAGGTGGAGAGAAGGTGGTTATAGGGGAATTAGGAAAGGGAAGATAAGGGCAGATGTAAGACCCCTGAAGGAAATGAGTAGATACTGAGGTATCACTTTGATCCAGACAAAAGCGCTGACGCCCTCTCTGGATCACATCCCTTAGGTCTTTTATCTACCTTCCTTTGACCCGCAATTCTTCCTACACCTACCCGAGGGCAGGGGAAGAGAACGCGAGACGCGACACTAGTCTTCTGAGCCAGTCTCTAATCCTCAAACCAAGACGGGCTAGGACCCCTGGGTTTGTTCAGGCTCAGAAGGGTGAACCTAAGTAAAGGCAGGCTCCTGAGCGTGCCTTTGCCCACGTCACCTGAACTTCTTCGAACACCGTCTAACGGAGGGTACCAAAAATACGGAAGGCATAAAAACCGGGCATCGAGAAGACAGGCCGCACTCAGCTACCTCATTAGGAGAAAGGCCCTCGCCTTTATCCATGTTACTTCAGCAAGGTCAGCCGATATGATTGGGAGCATCACCCTCGTGTCAATGACGAGTTCAGCGACTCGTAGAATGCTTGATGCTGAGGTCCATGCCCTGGCATGATTTAAGCGACCTAGATGCTCAAGGAGGAAGTCTTAAAAGAGGATTGTCTCACCCGATGAGAGAGATAGCGAAAGAGTAGCTATATAGGGGAAATCTTATCATAACAGCTTCTCGCGACATCGCCGCGATGTTGGAATGACTGGTATGCTGGCCTCGTCATGGATGCTTGAGGAAAAAAAACAAAAAACGGCCTCTTCCATTCCTTCTCAATATCTGTATGGAAAACAGGACGAAAGGAAGGCTCACCTGAGCTGGAGGTTTATGGCCAGAAAAATAACGTTCATCGAGATGAACTCGCAATGTCACTTTCTTCGCCCGCTTCACCGCAAGTAAAACCTCACCATGGCGCGATCCATAACTTCCAAAACTAATCATACGCAGGGCAGGAGGATTGGGAAGGCTCAGCCTCAGCTTCTTTGCCCTCCTCAGACATTTCCTGCTTTTGCTGGGCCGAACCCAGCAGAGCACTGGCCCCTGAAATCGAAATGTTATATGAAATAAAATCAATCCTCCAGCGTGGGCTCACTCTCACGAGAGGGAAACCCCTCTTCAAAATCATCGGCCAGATCCACCTGCGATCCACAAGCTCATTCCCTTCTGTGCCTCAGCAGCGGCGGGTCCTGAATCACGGGAAGCAAATGGCTGCCCCTCTTTCCTCGAAAGAGAGACAAACGAGAGCTGAGCTTTTTCCCTTGGAAAAAACGCTCGCAGTGCACGCAGATTGCCCCCTCGAGGATATCGCGTGCGTGCTCTTCGCCCAAACAAATAACGCATAGATCGTGTGTGTCATCAGATGTTAAACAACGACAACACGGATGCACACATCCTCTAAACGCTTTGCTAGTGCTCGCCATAATGATATGAATAGAGATCGCTCTTACCACAGAAATGCACGCTTCAAACAAAACAGTTGTAGCATCTGCATAAAATCATGGATGATCATTGGGATTTTATGGCTTAGAGACCCCTTTTAGCCTTTTGACACTTGCATATAAATTACAGTTCTGAGCCACAGGAGTAACATTGAAGGGTGCCTAGAAAGTGGTCCAAATGGTTCTTACCCACTATCAAGGAGATGCCAAGCAGTCATACCAAATCTCATATCCCCAACTGACTTCCAAAGTTCCAAAGACCGAAGTAACTGACCAGGCACTGATGGGCCGGCTGACCGGTAACCTACACCAGGCTCCAACATAACAAAACAACACACACACAGAAAAGACCTTTTCTTTTATTTAGACAATAATTCATCGGTTACAACTGCTTCTGGTCTATGCATGTGTTGGTGTAAGTTTTCCCTATTAGATTAGCGAGTGTGGGATACCCTCGAGGTTAGTTGTGTATAGGGGGTGATGGCCGCTAGTAGTGAAGCTGATATTCATGCGGTGTGAGTTGTATGAGGAGAGAGAGTGGATGAGTGAGTTCGCTTGTGGTTTCAGTATATTCGCACATGCGTGTGTGCTTTGCTTGGTATCAATTTTATGATGCTCCGTATTCCTCCAACTCGCGTTGGCAAGGTCTGGCGTATGTGCATGCACTCATAGCGGATATGAGGTCGTGTATGTTGTTGGTTGTGTGTGGGTTTTGTAGGGTTCAACAGAGCGGAACGAGACCAATTTCCAGACCCGCCAAGCAAATGCAGAGATGCCGAGAGAGAGGGAGACAAAGGAAAAGTTCCCCGCTCAAAAATTTCTACGCCTGGTATAGGTCTATCCACGCCATAAGGTGTCGGGTGTGGCGGTGTGTCAATAGAAAACTCTCAAAAGTCATTGTAGCTCGTATAGTGGATGGATTCTGTGTGTCGTTCAGGAAAACCTCTTGGTGTATGCGTGTATGTGTGAGTGTATGGTGCTTGTTTGTGTGTTGTGCCCACCGAGAGAGTGTGTTTGTGTGCGAGGAGGGAGAGTGTGTGTGTCTTGTGTTGTTGTTGTGAGTGTATGAGTCTTTTGAGACGACACCTTCCAAAACTCCTAAAACTCTTCTCTTGAGTTTGATTTTCCGTCAGTTTTTCATCTTCAAGTAACTCTGTCGATCTGCTGTGGACTTTCCTGTCTTCAGAAGAAGACAAAGAAAACTTCCAGCTCACTTCTAAGAGAACTCAAGAACCGTTGTCTACAGGAAGATCAGGGAAATTGGTGGCAAGCTGAAATCGCAGAAGCCATTGCAAGTAACGGGTTTACAACTATTTAGATGCAGTGGTGTGTGAATATATGAGATGAGGCGTTTGTAGAAGGTGGTGATTTTTGATTCTTTGATGATTATCATTAGGTTGTGGTTAATTGATGTGAAATACTGCCATTCTTTTACTCTTCT